>JAIUND010000892.1:0-48495 GCA_034699125.1 Gisinianus flammeolus | reverse complement strand
CGAACGATCCCACTCCTCTTTTGCCGGACTTTAAAAATGAAAAAATAAAAACAAAAAAATTGTGCATCCTCTCTATTTCACTTCCCACAATGGAATTTGCCCAACGTGAGTTTACGTGAGTAAAATTTACAAGGCACATTTTGTGCGGGACTTTGAAATTTATAAATTGTCAACTGCAAGTCATGTTTTTGATCGTCGGTCTCTTCATAAAAAAATAATTCTAAAATAATTATTGAAAGTTCAATTTATAACGTGATTAAAGTTTTAGAAGTAATATTAACAAAGTATAGACTACAAGTTTTCATTTATACGTAAACTATACCTGACGGTCTTTTTTAGTTTTGAAGGGTAAGTCGTCATCACATTCACGCTTTTGACTTGATTGAAGTTCTTTTTACTCGTCGATTCACTTGCGTGTGTGGTTACAAAAAAAGATTTCGAAGTGAATTTTGCAAATCATGATGATATTTACATTTATTGTAGATGATGAGTCACAATAATGTTATATCTGTGCAGGTTGAGCATTAATAATCTTGCCGGACAGTCGGACTTGAAAAATTACGAAACTTTCGATTCATTTTACAATATCATCCATACTTATATAGGACTTCGAAAATATAATACGTGGACATATATTAAAAAGTAGACGATCGAGTAATCCATATTTAGTCGACAGTTGACACTTTTCCTAGTCAAAACTCTGTTGAATTTCATTAAATATATAAATACTTAACAAGAAATTTAAATTGAATTTTCCAGCTTTGTGATGGCAGAGCCGATGGACGGTATTGAATCGTCTGTATCCATCGTCGGTAGCGATATGGAAGACGGAGAAGGAAATGCTGTGGTCAAGTCCAAATATCAAAAGGAGAATGTCTTTATTCATTTGCTTCCGTATGCCAAGGAGTTAGAAGTAGAAACAGAAGAATTGTTGGACAAAACTCTCGTAAATTTGTCAAAGGCCATTGTGGGCCGTGACATACTTAATGGATTTTCATTATATGTCAAGTCCATGGGAGCGTGAGTAAAATTCAATTATTCAAATATGTCATTTAATATTGTGTTAGAAAATTTTGAAATGACTTCAATCAATATGATAATTTTATTTCTATTTTATAGTTACATTGATATGTATGGAAGAAAGTTTACAAAGAAGCAGCATATAAAATTAGTTGAGCTGTTAATCGAGGTCTTGACAATGGAGTCCATTCCTCTAGCTACCATTCACGACGTAACAGAATTGCTACAAACGCTTCTAAAGTGAGATATTATTATTACCTGTTGGTCTTTATTTGCAAAATAACAGAATATGTGTAATATTATCAATTATGATTGAAATTCAGGCTTTATAACTGGTATAACATTTAATTTAATAATTGGTTCACAACAACAGGAAATCAGAATTACTGACTCGTGAGGATTTGGTCATTTCCTGGCGACCACTTTATCAGACACTTGACCGATGGGTGTACCATCGCAAGTACAGTCTATCTTTGAGTGCTAATACAAAACTTGAATACTGGCTACGTGAAACAGTTCGACTGTGCAGTTTGTAAGTATTTTATATTATATCCGTTCTTAAAATTGAGCATACATTTCATTTGTATATTTGTTTTTGCGTACTACAATATCCTACCTACATTTGTTTTTTGTGCAATAATAATTACAGGTATTTCCGGAGTGAAAGTGTTCAAGAAATAATTGATGAGTTTTCCCCCATGCTTTGTCCCTCGTCCATCAAAATGAGCTTTGGGCTTGACATGTTGCGATACTTCCTGCCATTCAAAAATTCAGATCCGGAGTGTCAGAAAATACTTGTAGAATTTGTTCATTTCCTGTTAAGTTTTCATGATTCTTGGAATAACAATCCACATTGGGAATGGTCGATGATGAACCTCCTATCTTGTGCAGCATGGAACATGACGGGGAAAATAGATTGGAATCCATACCTTCCAACAGTGTATGCTCGTTTAATGAGAAATCTCAATCTACCAGTGTACTTTAAGTCAGCCTCAAATAACGGTACACAGGCTTCCTGCAAAAATTATGAGTGTGAAAGCACTGCAAAATGGATCGTCTCGACTTTGGTAAATTCACTACATCCATATAATGTACTCTTTAAATATTTGAGAACATAACTATTACTATTTGGTCTGCAATTATATACTAATTTCCATTTGGTTTTCATTTTTTATGCAATTACAGGGCGACAACTCCTTGGCTTTAAACTACTTGAAAACATTTATGAAATCATTGGAGACTTATTATAATCCAGCGAATGCTGGCAGGTGGACCCACGTTTTAGCAAATCTACTTCGGGAATTAGCTGCTAGTTTTACTCTGAGGCTCAAAAGGGAAAGGTACTTGGAGAAAAAACGTTGGTGGGCAAAGACTCCAGAGAGTGCAAAACTCACCGAGTCGGATATCGATACATTCGTTGAAATTCTGTCGAGAGTAGCCCTAGATTTCTACTTAGACTTGCCTCTCGGGGGCTATGTATTAAAATATCTGGCCATTCTTCGCCCTCAAGTTATTATCCCAGCTGTAATGCAAAAATACTCGGGTATGGTGGAGACTTTGACAGAGTCCAAGAAATACATGACAACCATGCGCTGGGTCATGCTCCTTATCAATTTGATTGTATCCAGTCGGAAAGAGGATGAAGGTTATGACGGTCGCACTCTCATCATTCCATTTGTCACTTCACTTCTCCCTGCCATTGACTCGAATGATATGATCAAGACTCTGACAGCTTTGAGTTGTCTATGCATCGTCCTCAACTACATAAACGTTGTCGACTCCTCACCTTTGGCTGACACAATCGAAGATGAGGAAAAACGGGAAATCTGCCATGGTACAGGTGGCTTTGATGATTTTGTAATTCAGCTCTTGGATCGAGTTTTTACTCTCATTGAAAATCGAGCTCACGAGAATACTCGGATGGCTGATAGTCGTATCGTCCATAGTGTGAATAGAGAAGACATTGCGTTGCAGAAAATCATTTGGGCGGTGTTCAGACCATTAGCAATGCATTCCTCTACAGATATTTGCAAGGTATGTGTTTTTTAATCTTTGTAGTATACGGATATTTTTTATACTCTTTGTAGGAAAAAATCTGAAAATATAAGAAATTTTCTAATAATATTGTGATACTGATAACTTTCTATATAGGTTGCTGTAAATAAAATAGTATCCTTTGCCCTCAGCAATACTCTAGAAACAGAAGTATCTGGAAAATTATTTGCTTGTATTTGTCAAGCCTATGCAGTTGTAAGTACTTCTTCAAATTAAGCATTATAAGTATTTTTCAAGGTTTTTCATCGTTTGGAACTTTGGACAATAATATTGTTTTATTTTATTCATGTTTTTACAGTCACGTCCGGATATAATTTTACCCAAATTATTACCTCGACTGTGCGACTCGATAGTGGTAAGTAAAAGAATCAACATATTTGATTACTGTGATTTGTGGACAGAGAATGTGAATATATTTTGCGTCAAACTCGTTCCATGAATTAATTTAACGATCCATTTTTTACTTTCATTTCCTAATATCAGCAACATATAACCGACGATATTTTAGATGAAGAAGATTTAGATAAAACTCTACTTTTTCATCTCCTCCTCATGTCTTATTTGATGGAAACGATTGGAACAGATTTACTGAACTACAAAGAAGAAATAGAGTCAATGTTAACGGCCGTCCTGAAACTGAATGGGAAAAAAGGTTATGTGTTCGCCTGTTTCATTTTCATGCGGCTCCTCAATTCTTTGGTGCTTATTTATCCACTGGAAAATAAACTATCTGACTGTGATTACGATGATCCGAATTATTTGGCATTTGAGGTGAATAGACTTTGAATAGTTTCTACATATTTTGTTTTTTGTTATGAAGAGTTATAAGATTACTATTCATTTTAGTCTTATAAATGCATGTATCGTTTTATGAATTTGAATTATTTGTTGATGGTTATCTGTAGGACTGGGGGAAATGCTGTCATTGGAGGGATACAAAAGTGAATTGGCATACGCCCAACTTGGAGGAATTAACATGGGCCAAGGAAATTTTCCTGAGCAAGTTTATGGAATATTCCAAAATGTTTGAAAATATTTCAAAGCTCCCAGAGGGTAATGAAGCATTAAACAAGAAACTGTTGAAGGGAATCCAAGTTCTGGAAGCTGCATATGATGGTATCTCAGTTCTTCTCCCTTTTTGGAATGACACTCCAATAGTAGCGTAAGAAAACAAGGAAATTATTAGTGAAATAATCCTATCCATATTATATGACGAATGGAGGCACATTTAAAACAATTCAAATAAAATTTCAGGCTGGAATCTATAGTTGACTTCTCAGCTGACTCTTATAGCTTTGGTCTTCCTCATATCGACATTACGGTCCCGGGAACAGGTGAAAATGTGAAGCGCAAGTATTTTGAAATTTATACAGAGATTCAAGCATATTTGGAAAAATTCAAATCCGATGACACGGAGGCATTTGTAACCATTATTAGGGTAAGTACAGAAAAATAAAACTCAATAAAGCCAAATGTCTATTTCTTTATATATCTCTAATAGAATTTAACGGTTGAATGACAGTCCTATTAAACCTTGAAACTACAAGGGTTTTTTATATTTGACTATAAGTGACTTCATTTGATTTGTTTAGGGCTTTGATAGTCTTATTGCACCAAGCATCTCCACAGGGAATAGATACATTGTCTCGTCTAAAGTCAAAGACTTACCCATGAGCGTCCCAATAGAAATGCAGTCTCTAGACCCCCAAAAACGCTACATTCGATTCAAATCCATAGTCCGAGCTTATAGGTGAGTCGAAGCATAACTTTATTCATTTAATAATTTAATTTTTGTGTATCTTTTACCGGCATTTATACATATACAAGCAAACGATTTAACATTTTTTGTCACATTTATTCTTACAGTGTTCACATGAAGAGAGTTCGAGCGGCTGGTTGCACTTCCTGGACTCAGAGCCATTTGGAAGTTTTGGAGAAATTGTTTTCACTGTGTGTGAATAGATACGCAAGAGTACGGAGTGTAGCTCAACAAAGATTTTGTCGGTACATTGATTGGTCGGCGGGTTTTCTCTGCCGCTATGTTACATCATACGTTATGGATAAGTTGAAAGAAGGTGTCCCTCATCATGAATATAAGGTATTTTTTGCTTTATTTTTTTCTCTTATGAAATGTCATATGAAGATTTGACGATATGGCGGTTTGTATTAACACACTTCTGGTTCAAATTTTTTTAGGGTACACTCTATACAATTCAGAGCTGCAAGTGTTCACCTATACTTGTTAATTCCTGGGAACAATTACATAAGATTTGGTTGGCTTTGTTGAAGAGTCCATTTTCTGAGAAAACCTCGTACGTATACAACATTATATGAGTTATTCATAATGAGTATTATGGTTTTTAACAAGCACATTATGTACAGGTATGAATTTAATGGAAATCTGTCTTGTTGTATATAGGATCATCATGTGCATGCAGAATTTACAAAACATTCTGGCACGAGACTTCGTCTTCATCCCGTTCCAAGATCGAATTTCGGTACACTTGCAATACATTTAAAAAAAATAGTTATATGATCATACAAGAACAACTAAATAATAAATCTCATTTGCAATGTGCACTTGATGCAGGAAAATTCGAGAGCGGATCAACTCGCTCGAGAATTGCTCGAAGAATCTCAGTGGAAAAGTCAAGTCGATGGTAAAGTTCAACCATTAGATCTGTCCGAAAGTGTCAACCACTATAACCAGTTGATTGACGGCCTCTTAGAATACGGCCCAGACTCAAATAAGTAAGATTTAAAAATTTACCTACTTCTGTTTTGATGTATTTCTTATTTATTATTTCATAGGTAACTTTTGATAATGAAGAATTTTGGAAACATTTTTAACAATGCGAGCTTTTTTCTTGAATTTAAAGTCATTGGCGAAAGCAGGTTTTGAGTGCCGACATGCTGTCTGTTTTGATAGTCCAAGAAGTTCCCATTCGATCTGAAATTGTTGATTTTTTCTTCAATGGGTTGATTTCACAGCACATTGACATTCGAAGGGTAAATAATTAAATTTTAAACTACTCAAATTATTCAGCATTGCATTTGTACCTCCAACTAATCTCGTACATTCTTTCATGTGTGTGATTTTTTTTGTAGATTGGTATGAATGCCATTCCATGGGTTTTGTCATTATTTAAAAGGAAATACAAAGTTGCAAATCTTAATACGAAAACGGGAATCAAACTGGAAAATGTATGTAATTAATATATTATTCACACTCTTAGAATTTCAATGTTGTTTTCTTATAAATGTTATATGTATATATTGTTTATAGGGTGAAACGATTCGCTCGATTCTCCAATACCAATCCGATGGATCAAAAAGGAAATACAATTTGGAATTTGAAAATCAATCAGATATTCTGATAAATTCAGATAAAATTGACTTGGTTGTTCACAAACAGCATTTAGGTTTTACGGCCCTTCCAGCAATATTCCCGATTAAAATTTGTCCGCAAAATTTCAAAGATTTGTCGGATCAGTGTGAAGGATCCAGTGCCGTTGTTAATTCTACATTCAAATTCATGTCCAATGAAGAATATTTGAAAAAACTATTAGCCTTGTGGAGTATTGAAGATAAAACTAAGGGAAATGCTTCGAAACGAACTGGAATTTCTAAGCTCATAGCTCGGAACAATGGACCAGAATCACTCACTCTTCTCTTGGAACTTTTGATTCCCATGGCCAAAGACAAGGATCAGTGGAAACAACGCTGTGTGTCGAACGTCATAGGGGGCATGTTATATGGTATGAAATTATGGAGTGAGGAGAAAACGTTGGAATTTTGGGGGACTAAGCTAGAACCCATAGTCACCGGCTGTTTGAATAATGTCACGCAAGAGACTTTTGACTATTGGGTCTCCTCAATCTCTGTTCCCACTGTAAGTTTTCATTCAAATCACTCATTTAATCCTCTTTTGAGTCTAAATTCTATTTCCTATATTAAGCACATTACTTTACACTTTGTACAATTTTCAGTGACTCTAGTTGTCATTATTTGTGTAATTTTCTACCAAACGTCGGTAAAAAAAAAGGCCAGTAGGTTTTTCAGGTTGTAACAGAAATAGGTTTTTATTATCTTGTAGAAAGTCACATGGAAGTATATATTATTGTGATTGCAATACAAAATATTAGGTGAAAAGGAAAATCAGATGGGTAAATCAAGATGCTCTGGACTTGTGTAAGATTTCTATCGAGAATCGGGGGTCTATAAAGCGTGGGACGATGTCGGTAAATAATAAAATACGTGTGGACCCTGTATTTTGATGTATAGTATAGTTTAACAAGTTCACGACAAAGCATGGAACAAAATTTAAAACAATTGAAAAGGATGTCCAAATGCATCTCTGCTTTACCCTCAGAGTTTAGTCTATACATGTTTTAGTAGCATGTACTTAATTAATAATTTTAAAAGCACTAAACCCTTAATATAAATGAAGAGTGTACATTCTTTAAGCCGTATACTTAACCGAGTATTAATTATACTAAATAGCTAAATTATTCAATCATAATGACGGTACGTTTTATGTAATATTTTCAGAATAATCGAGATGGGAATAAAATGCGATTTTTTATTCAATTTTTACAAGAGCGTTTCATTAAGAGTCTCGAGACCGCACAAACTACCTCCGTCGATGCTCACAAGTAAAATATTAATTAATGAAATAGATGTATCAATACCAATGTATTCAATCATCTTGGAATCAATTTTTTGTTCTTAAATCAAGACATGTTTAATTATTGCTATTTTTGTTTTTTTTGCTCTGAAATTATAGTAACATGACATTTTTTGATTTGGCGGTGTCGAATGTTCAATGGAGAGGAGGCGATCTATTTACAGAAATATTTGCAGCCATCAGCAAATATTTTGTACTAGCTCCCATTCCTTACCGAAATGTTCGGGTTCAGCTTGGACGGTACAGCCATACTATCACAGTTTGAGTAAAACTGTAAAAACAGACTCAATCAATTATTTAATCATGTTATTTAATTATTATCATTATTTGTTTATAGATTACTTGGAAATGTGTACGAATGGAACTTGGAGACATTTACAGATTTTGGTGTTGATTTGTCAACTCCATGCAACGAGTTTCTCACTGTAAGTTTTCATTTGTTCCAATAAACATGTGTTCCCTCATTTACTTTAGCTATAAATTGATGTTTATTTTTTTTTTTCTCATCAATAAAATGTCATTTTTGTAGAGCGTTATGGATGCACTGTCCAACATAGTTGAAGAGTCTGGAAAGTTCCAAGCTAATGATTCTGATTCGGAAGAGAACTCCGAAGCTCGGAATCTCCTGTTGAAATTTAAAACTTGCCTGGAATGGATAAATTGTGCTTGTTGGGATTTAGAGGCCACAGTGCACTCAAAATTCTACTGCTTCATACCATGGCTTTGCCATTTTGAAAGTTATGATCCGGACCCAGAAGTGGCCCATTTGGGTGAGATAAAACTCTTTAGTTTAAATTCTTGGCGTATGAGTACAAGACATTCTTATTAAGAATATGATATAATCTTGAACCTATTCACAGTAATATTTTTTTGTTTCTTTAACTTTAGCAACCGTTGCATTAGCCGGCCTATCGAAGCATTTAATTCGTCCAGAGCATATGGATACACTACTAGATTCTTTAAATACGGTAAACACTCTGAAGACATTATTTATTATAGAATATTTAAACGTTGCCACTGAGGAGTTTTGCCTAAATAATATTTTATTGGTTGTAATTCATTTAATCATTTAATTATTGACATTTCAGGCTGCTAGTTCGCCATCATGGAAAGCCCGGCTCTGTGTTTTGGAATTTTTGAAAGTTTTTGCCCTTAGTAATGCAAGCATAATAGCCAGTAGTGAAATTTGGTCCAATCGAGTTGTCAATTTAGTCCTTAGTCTTCTAGGGGAAAGGAAATTGGAAGTAAGGGAGTTGGCCTCCAGGATCCTCTGTGGATTCCTACATTGTCTTCTTGTGCCAAAGCCAATGGAACTTTTGGTTAGTATTTCACAAAGTTGAAGGACGTTTTTTAGTTTCTTTTCATTTTCAATTTGACTTTTTACTATTACGTATAGGCATCATTTTTATTCTCAGTTTGATTATGCCTATAGAAAAAATTCAAAGACGAAGCTACAAGATGTATGAAGAAACGAAAGTTGAATAAGGATAAACGTGTGGAAAATTCGAATTTGGGGCCGGAAGAAATAGATCGAGCACATTCAGCAATTTTGGGAATTTGTGCCTTTGTCGATACCCATCCCTATGATGTTCCGGAATATTTACCCGACGTACAATACTTTTACTATAATAATGCTTATATTTTATGTATTATTAACTACTTTTCATTCCTTCTCAAATGTTTGATTATTCATACTATCTCATGTTTTTACTTTAAAATAGGTACTCGTTTATCTCACTACGCATCTTCATGACTGTCAACCGATTCCGGTAAGTCTCATAGAATTAGAGTAGCCTCCACTGAAAATCAAAACAAATTATGATTCTTATTAAAAGTGCTCCTTTTATCCTCCTTTAGACGACGATACGCAAGTGCCTGTCCAATTTCCGACGTACGCATCACGACAATTGGGGAGTTCATAAACTGAAATTCAGTGAAGATCAGTTGTGTATCCTCACGGACATTTTCGTCTCACCATGTTACTATGCCTAGTTATTGTACACATTGACACCATTGTCTGTATTTATGATCCCTTTAAAAGTAATATCAGTAATCGTCATGTTTCCCGACTTTAAATCAATTACATAGTAATAGTAATAAATGTGCAGTTACTTCATGAGTAAGTTTTAACAGATATTACTCAAAATTTTGTAGGGTTGGTTTATTATTTTACTAGTAGATAACAAATATGAATTAATTTTCTGTCGCGCTTTTACACAGTTTATACAATTATATGAATTATAAAATGTAAAATGTAGACAACTTCCTAGTCAGTATGAAAAATATTTTGTACTTTCTAAAGGTAAAGAAAAATTTAGAGTTACTTAAGAGTGGTGAAGGTGTAGTAGTCAAAACACTGTGATTGTCACTGATTGTGTCATCTTTTATTGTGTTTTTAGTCCACCTTAAAATAATGATAAATACATCAAATACATGTACGCGATACGCGATGTTCCCTTCCTTCTATATACGTTCACTAAACGTATTTCAGTATGCGGGGAGGTATCCATTTTTAAAAATTTTTCAAGCGTCATCCAAGCTCAATGTGTAGATTACAATTACAAATACTATAGTATGTTATCTTATATTTAAAAATATATATCGTAGTATGGTTTTAATTGTTTGAATTTGGAAAGGATTCATTATTCATGTATAATTAATTACATCTATATGTAAAATGTTATAAACATGTGAAAAACGAATAAGATATATATGACGAGAGTACTGCTATTGTATGTAAAAATAAATGCATACTTTCGTATACTTGTGTATGAATCCTATAGCAAAGCTTCAACTGTATACGCATTACATTATTGTTGTTAATAGAAGAAAACAAGTTGCTATTTTTACTATGTGTAGCACGTTTCATTGCATAATATTTGTCACTGCGAGTCGAGTCGACCGTTCCTCTCTTCCTATTATTATTAATTCAAGTACTGAAACAAAGTTCGACATGAAAATTTCGAGGGTTTCACTTTTGTTAACCACAGTAAGCTGTCAATTATCCGTAGTAACTCAGAACTGAGCCGATAATCGATAGTCGATAATCGATATATAAGTAAAGGATACAATTTTCGTGGTCCAATGAACAAAAAAGCAATTTATTAAAAAGCTCAGGATTTCATGGGGATATTTATATGAAAATAGCAACAAACATTTCAAATCGTTTCTCTTTGTTGTCTCATGTAAATTACTTAGTAATAATTAGCAAAGGTCTCGTAAAAGTAAAGGCTAGCTGATAGTAGTCGTGTGAGTCGTATATTACACTAGTTACATAATTACATGGAAAGCATATAAAGGTAATAATTATTATATATCATCATTATACATGCATATTTGCACGTATTTTTCTACATATGGGCCGCACAATTTAATAAGCAACAAACGTTCAAGTCATAATACCGCATTACTTAATTTCTCTGTCCGTGTCATACTCATTAATTATTATGCTGTCTGTCTTAAGTTAACCCTGAGCGTTAACTTCTCTCATATCACCGTACGTGAAACAAAAAAAACTTTTGCTCTTTCTTTCTCCTTAAATTACTATACCACTTTACGCATCGATAAATAATAATGTACCACATTCTCTTGACTATACTCACTATACATAATTAAGTATATAAATTGACTTTTTTGCCCATATTATACTCTCGATCACACTGTGTGATTCACACACACTGAAAGAATAATAATAATAATAATAATAATAGACCCAAAATAGACAATACGTCATCGAAATTCGATGATCGAATCTCAAAAGCAGCTTTGAAAACCCGCAATTGAATTTTTTGTTCAAGTCTTCGGCTGTGAGAGTATAGCGAGAGTTGCGAGAGAGGATTTGCAATTTTATTATTTATTATTTATCTTTATTCTTTACTTGAGCATTTAAGTAAATAAGTAGTTAATAATTTAAACCCGTAGGAAATAAGTGTCATATTGTGTATAGTAATCGTGTATTATTTATAATTCATTTGTTTAATTTGAATTAATTGTAGACTATATTTTATACACCTATATATGATATATTATTATGTGAACACGTACCTACAGATAAGAGATTTCTAAAGGTCAATTGTTGACGGCAGGATAAAGATATAAATAAAAATGTAGAGGTATATAATATATACTCTTGTTATTATTATTAAATGTTATACACAATTAAATAGATAAAAGAGTAAAGTTGTAGATTAATAGAAATTAAAGATCTTTTACTATACTTATATATTAATAATATCCAATACATGGCTTTCAAAATATCTGAACATCTAGTTTGATATACTAAAGTTTAACTAAAGTACTTTTGTTACATAACATTTTACGATTCATTGTGGACCGCAATTTGTGGTTCCTGATTAAATTGTGTCCTCACTATATTTGGTAAGTCAAAAGTTAATAATACACACATCTATTTATCATGCATCCACATCTAGAAACAATATGTAACTCTACTGTTCGATTCTTAATGCGAAAATACAAACATTCGTAATTTTGAAGAAATATTCGGCACTCAAATTGTGGTAACAAATAAAGTATGCATTTATAGAAAAGCTTATACGAATTTTGAACACGCACCTATATACTCAATACATCCAAAATAAATATATGCAACAAGTGGCAAGTTTTCCGTGTTCTCCAGTACATCATTTTAACCTGAAATTTACTAGCTAGCTTGTAAAATTACAAAAATGAAATAAAACTGGAAATGTTGTAAGTGATAATTTGTGAAATTATTAAACTAAGTAAATGTTAATTTTTACAGATTTTGAAGGAATATTTTGCTTACTCTTCTCGAGGCGTTCGTGTGCCAACTCGAGGGATATCAACAAGTGTGAAGTGACGCACGTGACAATTCATAAATTCAAGAGGAAATGGATTAAAGCTAAACTCAACAGGTTGAATTGGATTTGGTTGTACGTCTTAAGTCACCGTGCAAGCAATACAATTCAAGACAATAAATAACATCAACCAGAAATATATATAGTTTAGAGAATTTGATCCATCAGCATTTCCTGATTCTACGCGTATGTATAGAATCGTATATATACGATTGTAAAGCCAACCACCTTAATTTATTATTAATACTATAATACAAACATTATAGATCAAAATGACTCGAGATCGAACTGAGGAATTTAGACGGGTAAGAAAAATTCTAAACAAATTATACACGCATCATCTGTCTGTTTGTTTCTTTTCATGAATCTTACAATAGAGCCATGATTAATTATTTATTTATTTTGTTTGTTTCCTCTTTATACAGATTCGGAATCGAATTAGTCAAGGGTCAGACGATGAGACTGATGGTGGTGTTGGTGGCGGTGACCCACCTTCATATCAAGATTCTGTTGTCATTCAAATGGACAGACTGGATGGGTTGTCAGGATTTTTTAAGCAGGTGGAAGATACGCGTAAATTAATTGACGAACTCAAAGATGATGTGACCCAAGTCAGAAAGATGCACAGCAAAATCCTATCATCTCCCATTCCAGACGACAGTAAGCAAAAATTACTTGTGCAGTATATTATTACTATTATATGTATATACTTGTGAAGTATATTATCAAATCAAATGAATTTTTTTACATATTTATTTAATTGAATTTTATTAGGAGCGAAGCAAGAGCTGGATCAATTGATGTCAACTATCAAAACCTCATCTAATGTCATTCGAACGAAATTAAAAGGTAACATTTAGCTTTGTCATTGATTCGGTGTGTTGCATAATTGTCATCATTGTAAAAAAAAGTACAATTTACACTAATGCAAATTTCTAAAAAAAGTTGCTTTAATTATTATTATGTAACAGACATTGAAAGAGCAGTGATGAAGGAAGAGGAAGACTGTGAAAGTAGTGAAAACATCTCAGCTAGCTTACGAATGCGCCGCAATCAACATTCCGCTCTTCTTCGTTCTTTTGTCGAAATAATTAATGACTATCAATTAGCACAGACTGACTATCGTGATCGGTGTAAAACGCGCATTAAGCGTCAGCTCGAAATTGGTACAAAAAACGTTTCTCAATAACACATAAATAGCATTTACTGTTGATTTCATTATAAGTTTGATTGAATTATGTATGCAGCTGGGAGTCAATTTACGGATGATGAAGTTGAAAATATGATTGAGGATGGAAACTGGGGAGTCTTTACGCAAGGAGTAAGATGACATTACATAATTGGATTTATTTTTCGTATTTAACAATGTTAGCATGATTATTATTTATTTTTTTTGAGATTCGTTCAGTATTTAATGATTTAACTATTCTATATATATAGATTATTCAAGAAACGGCACAAGCTCGACAGATGCTCGCTGATATTGAGGCTCGTCATAATGATATCATTAAATTAGAGAAATCTATCCGTGAACTACATGAAATGTTTATGGAAATGGCAGTATTAATTGAAAATCAGGTAAAATTTTAATTAATGTCTTTAATTATTCTGTAAATATGTAATCTCAAGGAAAATATGTAAAAGTTCAAGTCGCTCATAATTATTAATTCCTAACTATATTAGGGAGAAATCGTGGATCGAATAGAAAATCATGTAGCTCAAACACGAGATTTTGTGGAAACTGCCGAGGGTCAACTTGCACAAGCCCAAAAAAGCAAGACCTCAGCTAGAAGAGTAATTATTGTATTTCATTATTTAATTATTAACATATTTCAGAATTTTTTAGTGGTTTCCTTTGGTGAGAGAACTTCATTATGCCTAATTCTTCATTTGTTTGTTTAATTTGTAACTTGCAGAAAAAATTCTACATTGCGATTATCATTATTGTTGTCATTCTTATTGTGGCACTAATTATTTATCTCACAAGTTAAATAAACTTCAGTCCGTCATTTTAACTTTTTCAAAAGACAAAAAGAAATCTGAAATCAGGTGTTTGTTGTACGCGTGATTGTCCTTAATTAGTATAACGCTCTACGAGTACTCCCTTCCAACTTTGGACTAATACATGTACGAGGTCGTTCAAGTGAAGTTGCAATTCGCTATGATGGGAATGAGATAGAACAAAATGGTATTGGTGAATACTAGGAAGAGTCATTCGAGGACACTGCAAATTTTCAAGGGCCTGGAAATGGGAGAAAAAAATATGATTTTTTTAGGCCGATTTTGCCCCAAAATTGGTATTTGTAGTCATTATTTTCTTCAGGTGAGTTTTTTTTATAGTTTGAGTAAGACTAGAATTTTTTTTCTTCCATGATGACCTGGCCGGGAATGCATAATGCATACGTGGCCTTAAAATCAAAAGAAGAATTCACAGGTCTGAAATATATATGAATTCCCCAACTGCTGAAAGTGATTTTTTTTTACCTTTTTCATACAATTTCTCTGGACTGTGAAGTATCAGGAAATGTCGTTTGTGTAATCAATGAGACCTTGATTTATAATCCCTTTTTAAGAATGTACTGAAAAAAATAGACGAGAAAATTATCCTATATATAGTATTCCTCTAGCCTTTGTGTGTGTGTGTGTGTGTGTGTGTGTGTGTGTGTGTGTGTGTGTGTGTCCAGACGCTTCTCCTCCGAAACTACTGAACCGAATTGGATGATGTTGGTGACCAAAATTGAGGTCAAATGGTACCAAAAATGGTTTTTGAATAAAATAAAATAAAAAATTTGATTTCATGGTCTGTTGACAATGTCAATGTTGGACCACGGGTCACGGAACTACCGGAAGTTGAAGTTGGAGCGTTGCTATTGCATGGAAACGGCGCGCGGCGACTTGCGAAGGGCTCGACTCAGGAATTGCCCAAACAGACTGTTTATAAAACCTTAATAGCACATGGCCAACCAATGCTTAAATTACCTAAGTCCGACTGTCCCAGAAGTCAACCGTGACTATAAAGGACCCAAATATTTAAAAAATGAGAATTTTAGAATTTTTCGAGGAATGCATGAAATTGAATGAAATATTAATTTTACGCAAACTTGAAGTAACATAGGAAGTAAAACGTCAAAGTTACGCCATTATGCCAGCCAGCGCACCAAAGCAATTATAGCCGCATACCGGAATTAGGTCCGAGCAAAAAAAGACAGCGAAACTAAATTAGGTCCGGAGAAAATAAGGGCAGCGGAATTAAATTAGGTCCGAGGCGAGCGCGTAGCACGAGGAATAAACAAATGTTCCGTTTTCTTGGGAGCAGAAAATAATGATATTTTATACTAAAAATTCGGTCGGGAGTTTCGGATGGATAGAAGTATTAGCCCGTTTCACGGGCTACCCATCTAGTGTATTTATAAAACACTTGACCGTCTTCCGACAACGTAATTTTTTTCGAGTCAAAAAATGAAATTCAAAAAAATATCCTGAATAAACGTGGATTTTAAAAACACCAACCCAGGCATATGTAAGTACCCCATCTTTAAATTACGCTTTTCTGTCAAGACATTTAGAAAATCCTTGCACGGGCTCCCATTACGCAATGATGAACACTGACAACTCGGCATTTTCGACGCGTCATGTTTT
The DNA here is from genome assembly GCA_034699125.1 of Gisinianus flammeolus. NCBI lineage: Eukaryota > Metazoa > Arthropoda > Collembola > Symphypleona > Katiannidae > Gisinianus > Gisinianus flammeolus. The sequence continues at coordinate 32,259 of JAIUND010000892.1, read as the reverse complement.
TTTCCTCACTTTTCCAGACCCTTGAAACTTTGCACAGTGCCCTCGAATGACTCTTCATAGTATTCACCAATTCCATTTTGTTCTATCTCATTCCCATCATAGCGAATTGCATCTTCACTTGAAGGACCTCGTAGTGAGAAAGATTTGAAGATTCCAAGTGTTTTTGATTAAGACGAATCACATTGTCAAGAATAATAACAGATACTAATAATTATTAAATATTATTCTTTAATTAACGACGTACAGCTTAAAGTACTTACTACTACAATAATATGTATAACTATGCAAACATTAAAAAGTATGTGTAACAATTTAAAATCTTGATGATCTTCAAGGTTATTTTTCATTTTTCATTTCACGCTTTTTACTGTCCATTTGATGTACATACACAACACAAGCCACTACCAAATCCATAGAACTTAATCAGTATTAGGAAGGAGTTGTATCAGCGAGTGGAAGCGATCCGCAAGGTTGAAAATAGTAGACATTAATTATTAACTGGTTATGGTTCAGTTTGGTTGATTATCTTCTAGGTTGTATTGTATTGTATTGTATTTATGGAGTCCCAAGCCACAGTATCTAACTGCAACTCAGGAGCCGCTCAGGCCACAAATTGGGCCTATTGCATCTTCTAGGTTAGTCTATATAGTCTTAGATTTAAGTTTACATTTACATTTTTAATTTACATCGTTATTTTCCTCTTTTTTTTGCTGGTTCATTTTCCTGAAGTTCTTTTTTGGGGGGATTTGACATTGTTTAAGATCAATTAGGCAGGGGATCGTAGAAGTGGCGTCTGTTTGCCGTCGCGTCGCCCGCAGCTAACTTTCCAAAGGTACTTACGAAAAAGAAAAAGAAATGTATAGTTTTGTAAATGTGCGAAAATAATTCTTAATATATATAAATACGAAATATATTTATATTGCAATATATTGCTCCGATTTCCGATTCCTATAGATATACAAGCTTTTAAAAGAGTATTCGATGAGTACAATGAAATAAAAAAAAACACAAAACATACCTTATATATCTGTATATATAAACAAACACATCCGTCCATTTGACAAATCATGAACTATACTACCGACTAATTATAGTATTGATGACTATATATATACACAATACAATGAAGTACATACACGGCCACATAAAAATCTAAATTTTGGGAACAAAAAAGTGATGATTAAAGTCTGAAATACAAAACCTGATTAAACTTTTCCATGATTAAATTCATTATGAAATAAAAAATAAAGTACTTATGAAGTTGTGTGTCAGTTCCTTGTCAGCATTCATTTTTATGCATTGGTATAGGACCATATTATAATCTTGGCCAATATTCAGCAGTATGAAAAATGAATGGTGACTCACCATGAATATTTTTGGCTTCAATCATAATTTGCACAGCAATTTTATTCAATAAAGTTAAGCACAGTTTTGCAGTTAAATAGCGCAGTAGTTTCCTCTTTGTTTTACTCTTCTGTGTACGTGACATTAGTTTTAATAGATAATGTTCAATTTTAAGTAATATTATACAAGATTCTTCATTGAATTTAACCATATTACAGCTTCTATACTGGTTTTTAAACATCACGGTTCAATTTAACTAACATGGCAAACAACGCTCTGCCCCTTCTATTAATTTTACACCTAAAATCTCTATTCATCAGTTTTTTATACATCTGAAGCATAAAGGATTTCAAAAAAAAAATGGCTATTATCTTTTCGTAACATCTATATTCTATACAATGCAATTATATATAACTTAAATGTCAGTGATAACTGCTAATATTTTAATATTTTCACCTATTAAAAATTGTATTTCATAAGGAATATGTACTTAATCTAATTGTGTATAATGAAAATACATTCTTCATTTTTTGTTATTGTACATTCTTGCACCTTTAACTTATTAACTTACTGCAACTGCTTACAGATTTTATATTGAGTTTGCGTGACAATCAAATACTGGTATAATTGTACTGTCTCCTTACCACGACAAAACGTTGGGCATATACGTCTTTTCATTTATACGGTAGAATTTTACTAATTTCGTTTTTTAAAGTTCTTGTCTCATATGTACTTAAGTAAAAGGGACTGACATTGCATTTCTATAATTATAGATTACAATTTCAAACCAAAATATCATACATTGCCTAAATTACGGACGTGGATACAACATAAGAAATTCGTGTTTTTTGTCACTTTCTGCTACAAAATAAATACTGAGACAGAGTGGGTACAGAGTAAATGATCAAAACATGAAAATCCAAATTGCTATACGATATACATTCATCTTCTTACAAACTGCTAATAAATCGCACTCAACAGCTTGAGACCTTGAACGAGAGTAATTTAACACAAATGACAAAAGAGGACAAACGATATACTTACATTCTTAAATTATATGAAGTTAAGTATATGTGTAAAAGAATAATATGTCATCATAATTACGACTTTTTTTTATAAATATTATGGTACAGTTGACTCTAAAATTTAAAACAGAATTCGTTTAATTAAAATTAAATTACTGTAAATAATAATAATAATCATATATGTAAGTATATATATACATGTTTAGGTATATGTTTAGGTATATATGTTTAGGTATATATTGAAATACCATATTTTATAACAATATTCATTTAAATAAAAGTACCTACTATTAACATAAATTATGTTTTCTTCATCGAATCAAATCGTAAAATGGAAATCGAGAGATATAGAGAGAGGGTTGACGGAAAGTGAGTTTCTTTCAATTGCAAAGTTACTTACATACTTTATCACTTTTCACTTTTTTTTGTTTCACTCTTTCTTTTAAAAAATATCGTTTTTTACTCTTCAGTTTTATCCTGGTTCTAGTAATGTCTGTGTATAGTGACACAATCCTAGTTTGTTACATATTGTCATACATTTCCAATAATTTATATTATTATTACGCGTTTGCGAATTAAAGGAGCTTTGTATTCTCAATTATTTATTATTATTAATTCTCTTTTGTGTCTGACTCTGACGTTACTTTTGCTTGTTGCTTTTTCATAAAGATCTGTTTTGCAGTCTCATGACCAAAACCTTCGTCGTAATTCCCTTTGATTTTAAAGAGCTGCTTAAAATGAGGAGTACAGAACAGGGTCCCTTTATTTTGTGTAAAAGTGTCCATTCTATACAATTTAAATAAATAAACATAAGAAAATTATTAGAATGTACATAACATATTTCTCAAAACGTATAAACACATAATCATACTCAATCTTGTCCAACATGACTTTCTATCCCTTTACAAACCATCATAAATCGTTATAATGTTCATCATAACATTAATAAATATTATATGTCTCTATGATAGCTCATTTACCTGAGGATACATTTGCATTGCGAGCACCTAAAGAATAAAGGTAATAATTTACAGTGTTAGTATACATACGCCTTTATATAGCTATATATGTAGACATAGACTTGTACAATTTACTGTAATATTATATACTTCTATTACCGAAAACACGTTTTATGATACACCTTGCCTCCGGCTTCCGTTTTCTCCATAGCGTAAACTTTCTTCTTGCACATAACGCACTCTTCCATGGCTTGCCCGTTTGAGTTTTGAAGTTCCTATTTAATAAATCAAAAAACAATTTACTCAAATTATTAGAAACTCACTTTTTCCATCATACACATGCACACACGGGAATCAGCACTATACGTATAATTATTACATTGCTCTGAAACTCTGAACACACAAAAAATAAAAATAAACCACAAACCACAGTGGGTAAATATCAAAACTACTTACACATGAAAATTCATAGGTAATACATTCAAATGTGTCAACCAAACCGTATGAACTTTTCACGTCAAGTTTTATGTTAACTATCAGTTGAATAATTTTAGTTTCATTACTGTATCAAAAAGCTTATTAAAGCTTTCCAGGAAAGCCTTTTCTTATTTAAATTTTATATTTATATAATTCCTAAATTCAGGAATTCGTTTTGGTTATTTAGGATAGTCGACTCGGCAGTAATCTATTAGTGCGTAAATACTTTATTAATCAGTTTTACATGAGAGAGTTACGAGTTATGCATTGCATGCGGGCCCAACATTGCAATAATTATATTATTATTAGTGGTATATGTATATAGCAACAATAATTTAGTAGTATTTAAGGTATATAGCTTTCTATATTATACAGGCGTTTGCTTATTATTGTATATATTTATATATATCTTAAAGTTAAAATCCCAAGGCCTGATTAGTTAAAATCACGAATTTTGAAAACTTACGTATTTTAATTCAAACAAAGAAAAAATCACTAGAGTATAGTAGTAGTCGACGACAAGATTGAAAATAATGTAAGTTGAGTCAAACCTTTAAAACCTTGATTTTGATTCCAGAGTCAACCAAACTGTGTGTTCTTCCTTCTCAAAATTATGTGTGTGTGTCGTATACGTTGCGAGTATAATGTAATGAAATGTATACTAATGACAAAGTATACCTATCTATAGTTTTGAATTCGAATTCGGACTTGCTTCATATATATTCATATCCTATGTTGTTATGTTAAAAAATCCCTTTGAAGTTTGAAGATTTGCCAAGTATGATAATATTTGAGTAGAAGAAAAAAAAGTCCCGTCAGATATTTCAAATAGACAACTATAAATAGACTTTTACAATAGTCCTCTCCTCAGCCAACCTTTTCAACAACAACACAGAGAGAGTCGAGAGGGACAAGATGTGAGATACACAAGAAGAAGAAGGAAAAAACACACATCTCCCGGCTCCCGGGTTTTTCCTCTCTTTCTCTCATTCTCATCTCTCTCCCTACTCGTAAAAACCTAAGTAATGAAACCATCTTGCCTTGAATCGTTGAATCGTGAATCGCCACCCACTCCAAACTATACTCCAGTAGTTCATTTATAAATCGCATCTTTCCTTCATGTACTTACCTAGATACATTATGGCTAAACTCATACCTATACAAGCATATGTATATGCAACCCATGAACTCTAACTTAAAATCACGCAAGTTAAGAAGAAAATTATGCCACACAAACAGAACCTGAATTCCACCAGTTGAATTTCAGTTCATACACAACATCCGTTCCTCGTGTTTTTTAAGTTATTGGGCATTCGTAACCTAACTAATATAGACACACAGAAATAGGGAATGAGCTTTAATCTCTGCTAGATTATTTTTATTCCCTCAAATGTTTTTACATGATAGATTTTTTCCTACGTGAATATTACAAATGTACTTTCTTTGCATTTTCATTTACTTTTTTTAATCTGAAGTTCCTTGAGAGAAAAACAAAAAGACACGCTCCCTCCTCATCATTGCCGACAAGTATTTTTGACAACATCCCGGGATTTCTCACTCTTTATCTTAATAATTCAAAAGCATTATAATTTTCTAGTAGGATATATGACATGTTTTGAACTAATCCTAAGTAGCCAACGTTATTTTTAAGCTCGAATACATCGTATATAGGGTTTTCATTTAGTTTCGTACTCACAACAACATACAAAAGTACTTTAGAAAATTGGAATTGGAGCAAGTAATGCTTGCACGTGTGCTAACTCACTTTTCGTACTTTCATCTTTACTTGTAATTATTATTATGAAAAGCTAATTAAGCAAATTCTCCATATTATTATAGCGTGTTGAGACATCTGACCTTGTCGTTCCTAATCTTCTAACTCCCATCCCGAAAGTCACATTTCCACATTTTCTTTTTGCAAAATCTCATCCCTGATAGCCATCTCTTTTGATTTTCAACCTCATCAAACACCACTGTACGCATTACATTTATCAAGAAACGTTAAATACTGCAACGACATTATATATGAGAATGGAAAGGCTAAACTGACAACAGACCAAGGAAAATTGAAGATGGACGTGTACGTACAGGAACATCATTAATTTTAGAAGGAAACTACATATAGGTATATCGAATTCACCGACTCACTCTTCCCACTTTTGATTCTCACTACTATAGTATAGACTAGTATAGTACCTATATGTAAAGTAGTGTACACGCAGTTACGCAGATTGGCATCAAAGATAAAAATAAGAATGTCATGTAGGAATCTCAAACACTGATAAACGCGGATAATGTATAGCCATATAGTCTATTAACTCTCACGTACATAAAAATATGTACAACCTTTGAATGTTGGAATTTCTCTAAGGTCTTGAAAAGGAAATGCCTCTATGGAAAAACGGAAAACAAATGAAGAATAAATGAGAGTGTAAGTATCTATAAGAATAGAATAGCAATTTAAAGCATGAAGAAATTCTTTTTTAATAAAAGGCGCATCATATATATATTAAATCAAGAAGTGAGTAAATCAATCACAATGATATACTTCATAATCATGTCACATATACAAATATAATGACAATATGCTAAATATATTGTAGTAAGTACTCAAATAGTATTATGATGATACTGATGGAATAAATTAATACTTAATAATATTTAGGGTACGTTTATGTATACATTTATGCTTATGGCCTATAAGTTATAGGTATAATTAATTACGAGTATCAATGTCAATATGCATATTATACACTCGGTATTCATTTTGCAGGCTAAAATCTATAAAAGATATGAGAACGGCGTATACCTAAATAGGTACATGGTGCATCTAAATACCTAAGCCAATTATATACCTATATAAACCATGGAAATGGACCATTATTTATATCATATATATTTGAGAAGGCTTAAGAAAAAGTCTTTTGTGTTCCAAAGTCCTTATATATATACAGCATAATGCATGCATACCACAAAATTAAAAAGATCTATTGATTTCTCTAGATAATGTAATGGTAAACACTGTTTACTAAACAGTAAGGTAATTTTTTGAATGACAAAGCGAGCAGATATATATAGACACTCTTTCTTATCGAACCCAAGTCGTAAGCAATAATTCTACCGATGATTTGATTTGGTAAGGGTGAAGGTAAAATATGTATTACAATCACATAATACATACGATTATCGTACATGTACTTGTACATGATACGATTATTCGACTAAAATGACGATTTTGTAGAAGATATTTGAGAGATAATCATATAGAAATGAGAAAAGGCATAATATACAGAGTTACAAAGAAATTGGAAGAGTCGTGAAGAGTAAAAGCATACACAGTAATAAAATAAGTTGAGCTAATTGAGAACTATAAACAGCAACAATGTATATATAAAGCACAGATATTAATATGTAATACGATATATAGAAAGCTACACATTGCTAAATTGGTCCTATACATAGGTATATTATAATACACACAATATAGATTTTAGCACCAGCACTTACTGAGCGACCCGTCAACCCGAATCAAATTAATAACCCCATCAAATCATAATATTCACTATATATTTACTTAGTCAATATAATAATGGCAACATAACACTTTAAATGTACACATAGTAAGTTTCCCCATACCCATATAAAATGTGCATGTAAAAACTCATTATTTTACAGTAAAATGAATATTAATGCATTTAATTGCGCTGCAGACAATTTACTAATCTTTCTGTATTATTTAAATTGTAGAGCATATGTGATTTTTCATTGATCTAAACCAAATTATGTATCATAATATTATGGCATATATATATATTGTACAAGTAGAATAGCCAAAGCTGGTTTGGCTACGCTGCTGTGCATATTTATATGTACTTTTGAAAATATGTAATTAATATAAAAAAGAATAGACTTGACAAATCTTTTGTTTGACTTGACGAATTTTGACATATATATATCTGAATAATTAACTTAAAAAGTATCGAAAATACGGAAATTTGATAACAACATATAAAAGCATTGCCAAAAGAAATGTTAACATGTTAACTGTCTTATATTTTAATATATATATATATAGTAAGTATGTATATAGTTAAGAATACTCAAATCTTTCTTTTTCTTAATCGGAAGACGGAAGACAGGTATTTAAAGCGTTTAATTCATTGACCTTGTCCTCACCACCACCACCAACAACAAAACTACCGCACCGAAAGCTAATATAAATTTGCAATTTGTAATAGTACAATTTCGTTTTTACATAACTTCCATTTACGGAAAAGTTACTAGAAAATGAAAAAAATGAACATAACATACAATTAAATTGTTTTTCTCGCTACAATATATATAGTCATGATGTAGAAAAGATGAGGGAAAAGAACTTTATCAAAAACTTAATAATGACAGATTATTAACTATTATATGATATAGAAGATTAACAACTTACCACAAATCGTTTGACCTGAACTTCACGCCTGGGCTGTTTTTGTGGCTCGAATGAATTTTGGGGCTGTTCAAATTTTGCTCTCAAATTTTTAGCAGATTCAATACAGTTTCCATTACTCAATTCTTCCTGTTGTTCTTGTTGTGGCATTTGAAACCTTCCTCCTCCATTCTGATTTTTCAAGTTCTCCTCCGAAATCTCCCACCGTTCAAATTTTGCCCGTAAACTTTTTGCTTTAGCTAATGACTATAGATATGTACAGATCAAGTGTTCGTTTTTATACATTGTCAACAAAATTGTGAATAAAGAGTCTAAATATGTATAACTATTACCTACTAAATACGTGCTACATATACGCTAAAAGTGCTGACAGCAGGCTATATCAAAGTACCGTAAAACTTGAATTAAAAGCCTACTCTCGAATACAAGCCTACCTTTAATATAATATAAGCCTAGTTTTTTGTCCCGTTTTATCTAGTGTAAGCCATTTACCGTAATGCTATCGAGTTATCCTTGGTTTTTTGACAATTTCAAGAATTGCAGACATTGGCCTAGGCTTTTAATTCAAGTTTTACGGTATATCATATACTGTGTCCATTTCTACAGTGAGAATACTGAAGAAACGTACTGAATGTGCGTAAATTTTTTAAACGGTGAAATTGAAACTTTGTTCAACGGATAAAAGTCTGTATCGTTGATTAAAAGTATACAAAAAATATTTAAGGAAATATATGTGCATTGCGTGCATATGTGGACTTGCAATTTAGAGAAAATATTGGTACTTATAAGCACAGCTGTGATTAAAGTAAAGCTAAGAAAATTTGATATATGTTCGACATTATATCATGCCATTGACATGAAACGCGTTCTTTTCAATCTCAGTACGAATTTCGTATTGAAACACCTTTTACTCAGCTCTATATCCTAACCTTTGACCCTAACCTTGCCTTTCACAGGGAACTCACAAAAGTCAACTAACTAAATAATAATAACTATGACTTACCCCAACTTCCTTCAAAAACTGATCTTCCTCATTATTGCCACCGCCACCTCCATTCTCATATTGTTCTTCCTCGTCGCTTTCATATTCGGAACTTTCTTCTTCCTCCTCTGAAGAGTCTTTCCGTCCTGGGAGCAGTCGAGTTTCTCGAGGTGGTGTGAATTGTTTGAGTGGTCGTCTCAGAGCTTTTTGGTCCGTTTCATCTGCACCGGCTGCCACTTCCGCTTCGAGTTTCTTGAATACAGAGAGCATTTTGGATGCTGTCCGAGCTATAGGAATCTTTATTTGTTCTTCATCAGTTGAACGAACAATATTGGGATCACGGTATATTTCTCGCTCTGGGGAATCCATCTAATTATTAAAATGTGTACACACAAACAAAAAAAGCCACATTTGTTTTACAAATCATTGTAATTCCCAACCAAAATATGTATTTACATGATATTTCAGCATTAAACACAAGCGTAATTTTCACGGTTCACGGTCGCAGTGCAATGAAACAGACATGCAATTACAACTTTTTAGTATAGTTAGCAACAAAAACTTTTCCAAGCCATGTCAATATATTTATAATATCATACGTGCTTTTGCATGTCTTAATATGCTCGTATTACTACACATGAAAAACGAATAACTGAAAACAGTTAAAACACAAATTGTGTCAACGAGAACGTATATAAAAATCATTAAAAGACAAGAAGCTTGAAGATAAGGCACTTTAATACTTCAATACAGCAGATTGAATGAAATTGTTATTATTTACACTCTATATAGTCAACACCATAAAACTTTGTATTAGTACCTATACATATACACATGGATTCTCGATACGAAAATTTCAAGTGAACATTTTCTCTTCTCTCAAATGCATCTAAAATATGAAACATTTGGCATTTGCAGGATACACATGTTTGATGTGAATGAGCTATATAGTAGCTATATAGTAGTAGCTACTTACGTGGACACATGCTATCGAAGGGAAAAATATTACACGGAACAAAACTAATCCATTGGGGGAAAGTGAAAAGCAGGAAAATGAAACATTTCCCTTGTCATTAGTCATTACTATTTACTATTGCTACATTTCTACTGGATTACTAAACAAATTTTTTTAGGTAAGTGCTGACAATTCCGGAAAGAGAAAAACTCGTATCAAAATAAAATACGAAAAAAACACGAGTTAAATATTTAGTGAAAAAATCGAAAACCAATGCTTTTTGTGAAAGGATTCGAGTGAAAGTCGAACCTTGACTGTTCCTTCTCTGGGTGGCGTGATTCTAAATACTTTTCGTTCTTTGTCTTGACCCTCTTTAAAAGTTTCAAAGAATCTAAATTTGGTGCCGACATCCTCAGATCGAAATTGATCTTGAACGACATCAGAGGACTTTACGATTTCCCCTTCAACCGATTGGTCATTTACACCAATAATACCATTTGGATTCTTGAAAGAAATCTACCCGCATTCCGTCATATGGGATATCCATTCAATATTACATACAATAGTCATAATAATAATTACGTGTATATGAACCTCGTCGTTTTTTTTTGTTGATAATACAATACTATACTAAATACTAAAAATAATATAAAAATATCTTTTTTAAAAAACTGACCTTTTTGGGAGCACCAGAAATGGAAGTTACTTGTCCGTTACCGGAAGTGATTTGCTTATCAAGATTTTGGAACAAATTTCGGCTAGTTTTGGCCACACCATTTTCAAAAACATCACGATCACGGTCAATAGTTGACTCAGCTGTAGTCTCTTCATCATCTGAGGCTCCTCGAGTATTCACCATACCCTTCTCAAACATTTCTTTAATATTTCGTTTCCCTTTCAAGTCCAATTCATCTAAATCTGTTGTCTTTTTCACATCATCCGCAGTGAACTCGACAGCTTTCTCGTACATTTCCTTCAATTGACTATTTTTACCTAGACAGAGCCGTGTTCTGAATTTAGTCATTTCTTCTTGACGACTTTTATGAATTTCTTCCTTTTTGCTATTCATGCCAGACTCCCATTTCGATTTCATATCATCCAACTTGTAATTTATGTCATCGAGGGATTGCTATATATATATAATTGATAAAAACAAAATCAATGATTCGTCAGAAATTATACAGATTCTAAAGATTCTTTGAAATAGGCAAAATTAAAAAAAATAGTAGTTGAAAAGTCAGTCTTCGATCTTCAACTCTATAATTTTTACCTTCTGCACGGACATGTGCTCCTCATCCTCGTCGTCACTGACGACAGTGGGGGCACCACCATTCATGTCACTGTCACTCACTGTTTAAAAAATGTCATAATGTAAATCTCCTTTTAATATTTCACGTTACTTATGATGGGAAATCAATTGTGAAAAAAGTATAAAACTGGCAATAGCCAAACCCACCTCCAAGTTGTCCATCCATGGCACCTATATACGGACAATAAAGTTTATTATTTATCATACTAGACAATGCTATAGATTTGTATGGCTACGGATGTCGTAATGTCATGATGTTATCATTAATACCTTCGTATTTGGCCAGTTTTGCTAACACAGACGTACTTCGTTTAACCACGACTGGTTCTCTTTTCTCTTTCCCAGCTTCACTCTCCTTGAAATTTTCAAACAATTCAAATTTGCTTTTCACGTCAACACTCAAGTCCTCCAACTCGGCTGTCGATGATGGTTGAATAGTGGCTGTGTGTCAGAATATTAATATACATATTATTAATAATACATTAAATGAAAATCAAATAGCCATGCAACTCACAATATAATTCACACACTGTCTCCACTGTGTTGTCAGCAACTAATATGTAACTAATAATACTACATGTATCATATTGTGTAGATGTGAGCACAAAAGTGTGTTCTGACGGCTCAGTGTGACATTTAAGTGAGTCATTACTCACTATATCTGTTGTGCATGACTATAAATATGTCTACATATTAATATTTTTTCAATGTGAGTTGTAAGCAATTGTCACTGTCTATTTTCTATTCTGTTGTGCTAATACTTTGAGAGGATCGAGTATAGGTGTACGTGTATGCATTTACTTGCATGCTCTTATTTAGTACTGCTAAGTTTGCAGTGCAAACAAATATATCATATTAGGCATACCTATATATAGGTATATATATATATTAGTGTTAACATTGTGCATGGAAATTGCAAAGGGTAAATATTTACAAAATATCAAGCTATTTGTGTATCCGAATGTTAAACAAGGAGACAGTCTCATTTTCATTTTTATTTCGAGTCTCCACATTTGAGTTAGTAGTGCTTTCATGACAATGCTCCCAAATTTTTTCTCGATATACTCTAGAATCTAAATACAATCTAAAGTACATGTAGCTGGGACTTCTTGCCAAATTATTCAATGCGAGTAGTTAGTAACATTATATTGGTCATATTGCTCAAATGGAAATTCCCATTTCCATTCTCAATAGCTCCTATTCTGTATAGAAAAAGTAGTTTGATATCAATGGAATTTGGAAGTATATTCTGGTTATTGGTAATTATGTCACATTGTATATTATATATGACTAATAAAATCGGTATGAATCTATGTTATATATTGGTACTTTTGATAGGGGCATAAAATACTAAAATACATCATAAACTAATTGTATATACACGTAGTGAAACTTGTCATTGTACATACATACAATTTAGTATAAAAATGGTAAAGAGATACAAGCATTTAAGTAAGTATGTATATTTATTACCTCTCGAGACAATCTGCAATAAAATTAATTGCCAATGCCAAATGCCACAACACAACTGATGAGATACACTGACTGAATGATTACGAATCTTCAATAAAGTTGGGAAATTTGAGTTAAATTTTACATTCCCTCAAAAGTTATATTCACTCTGTAGACGCGGCGAGAGTCACAAAATATTATTAGTAAATTCCAAGAGCTTCACTCTACAACTTAAACTAACTAATAACATATGGCTGTAATGCCGACGTCAGCTCTATAACTAGTAAACCATAAACCATGCAAATGAAAATTCAAAGTATCTTCATCATAATATGAACACTCTCTCAAGTAAATATGTCCTAAATGTACATTATCAATATTTGTGTTATCATTTCCTTTTTCCCTTTTAAGTCTGAATAGTATGCACAATATGCACATGTAAGGAGCATGAATGTCATACAGTCATAATCCCTCCATTTACAGTACATTACAAATTATTCAAATAATTACTTGAAAAAAAAACAAGTCAAAGAGTATGCAAAACCCAATGCGAGTAAGTACATTGTACTATATATATACCACGGTGGTTACCACTATATGAAATTTTCAATTCTTTCCTCTGTATATATACTGGACTCATATTCCGTGTAGAAGCTGAATAAATTCATATCAATTACACTGTCTACGCGCAATTCCAAGAAAACTGAAAAATGATATCAACACTCAATATAAATAGCATTCATATGAATGGATGAATCATCATCTTGATCTATATTGTATAGTTCTCTATATAGTTCTCTCTAATATCACAATAGTAATAATAATACGTTACAATCAAATATTAAGATATGGAAATGAACTGCAAAAAGAATTGATATAAAATATAAATAAATATTTGATATAAAAGCATAATTAAATATTAGGTACCCCGAACAACATCCGGCGGAAGTTCTAAAGGTTGGTTTTCTCGGATAATGACTTCAGGTCGTCTCTTGAGACGCTTCAATAGCATTTCCTCATGTGATTCAAAAACTGCTTTGGGTTGGAACAATTCCCGAAAATGAGGCTTACAATATATATATCCTCCGTTGGATTCGTATGTGTCCACACTGCAATATAAACAAAAAGTCCCACATTCTTTTACATGTACATACATTTAGTATTTCATATCCTCTCTAGCATCCATCGTGTGTGTCGTATCGCATTTTCAATTTATTCATTATAATCTTGTACAGCATAGAATACTCGGTTGTCTGTCATCGTCGTACATTATCATACTTGTACATGCACACACGAGAATAAAAATGCATTGCATGTACAAGTATATCCGCATTCCATAAGTATATTTTCTTTCTCACACTGCTCACGAAAATAAAATTCAATCGGACAAATCTTCGTCCCCATATCCATCCTCCATCATATGTATACTTACTTCATATTATAATACAGTTTAATCACACGTCTTTGGCTCCCTACTACTTGACTTCATTTCCGAGGAGTCTTTTCTGAATGACTTCCTATTCATTTTGGCATTTGTCCAATACTAACAACCAACTCAATTCTATACGAATGAAACACACAGGATCAAAATCCTTAGCTATTTCCACACTCTTTTCTTTTTTGTACTTTTCAATATTAATATGCTCTATTTCCGAAGGTATACAATATTATATCATAGAACTAACTATAATAAAAGTATACCTGCATATAGTGCATATCATCCTTGCTCCTAGCATATATTATCTGTATTTATGAACGTAGTTGTACAATGTACATATACATTCAACTCTAAACAACTTTTATGCCGGAACATTTACATTGCAAGTGATTTTATGGCTTTTAACTTTCATGTTTTTATGTGTCAACTCTCAAAAATTTTCCATAAAGTCTTGCTGTATAGGCAGAAAAGATTCAAAGCAAAAAGGGAGAGAGGTAAATAGTTAATTCAACTTACCTTTGAGCTTAACATGATTTTAATATGTTCTTGTAGGATTTAGCATTGGTAGTGATTAATTGATTAATCTCTAGTCTATTGTTTGTTCTGTGACTGTGGCTACACGGTCAAGAAGTAATTAACAAATTTGAATTCGAAACGCATGGATGTATAATATATGGCTATCATGTGATACAAAATGTGTATTACACATATACATATCACAAAATAAGGAAGAAGTCACGATAAGGCGAGTGGAGAGTAAGAATTTCTTTTCCTTTAATTAATAGGATTTAAAAAAAAAGTAAACGTCTGTTTTTCTTATCTTGTGGGACTATGGGATTGTAGGTTAAAGAAAAAAGTGCATATTGTTTCACAGTGTGGACTATAGTGTATATAAAGTAGAGACAAATTGAAAAGTAAACTAAAATAAAGTAGGAATGAGAGTTTTAAGCATGGAAATGTTTCGATATGAGATTCTCTTTTGATTAGGAAGGAAAAGTATATAAATTCATCGTATGCACATAGTGTCATATGTTAATAACAAAGGTGAGGTTTTCGTGGATCGTTTATCTTTTATCGCATAAATAACTACATATACTTACATACGTAATTTAATAAAGAATAAAAGTATAGAGAGAGAGAGAGAATGTTTTACCTAAGTGATTTTTTGCAGACGGAACAGAGGAAGCATTTTTTGTGATAGGACGCCTTCTCTGCTTTTATCATTTCCATAACAAAGACTTCTTCATTACATCCTTTGCACGTTCGTGTACCACTAGACTTTTCCTGTTTCAACGTTTTTTCATTCAATAAATTCATTTTCAAAATTAGAATATTTCAGTACTATTCACATATTATTATATATACAGGAAAACCTCTCCGTCATTATCATTGTCCACAAGTGATATTTATATTTAATCAACACATGAATTGTACCTATATAGTTTTAGATAAACGATACAAAAAAGTTGAACGGAAAATACTCAAAATACTGCTTACATTCTTAACGTTTTTATTGGCACTATCCCGGGACTCGCTACTCCTATTATTGTTGGCCATGCCACTCTCAAATTTACTGAAACTGGATTTCTGAAAATGTCATATATTTATACACAGATTTTACACAACACGATCATACAAGAGTTTTGATTTAAGGACAAGAACATATCAAAATTTTGATACTTTATATAGGTTATAGTATATATAAAGTTGATTAGTTCGTTTGTGAACTTACAATGGTGTGAAAGTCAATAGTATAGTCCAGATTAGTAAAGCTCTTCTACACACATATGCACAGCAATCAATCAAAAGAATTTGTTAGTAATTCAAGCCCTGTTTTTATTAGATTTGTAATAGATGCTAAATTTGTTATTATCATTATATATTAGTTGGCTTTCTTCCTATGCTGCTGCATAACTAATCACTAAAAAAGATGCTAAAACGACTTTTATAATACCCCCAAAGAAAAGTACTCAAAAGTCAAAATTCAGATTCCCGATATAAAATTCAAAGCTTTAATAGTATATAATAATATGTTCAATAAAAAACAGTAGATTTTTAGTTTGCTATTTATTGTTAAAAAGAGAACATAGAGCCATTAGAAAGAAAGCGAAAACTGCTATGAAATTATAGTATTTTAGTAAAATAAAAGAAAAAAATGTCATTGAATCATGTAATTATTATATATATAAGTATATATACATTAGTTATTATTATTAGTTGTGCATAGAAATTACCGGTCGTTCAACCAAATGATAGTTGAATTCATCTTCATGGCTACTAGACTGTGAGGTCAAATTGGAAGTGAGGTCACAGAAACTCCGTCTTAGTGTTTTTACAGATACTTTCTCAAAAACCCGCTGTTCACAAGCTCTCAAACACGGAGACCCCGATGTCGTCTGACCACCGGCATGCGTCTCATACACTTCATACTTACTAGCCAAAGTAGTCAAACCCTTCATCTTATCATTATGATGAAGAACTTCAATCTGACAAACAACCATCATGCACATTATTCGTATTAATTCACACTTCACACCCAAAAGACATTAGTTTTCAAACTTCAAACGGTTTTTTTAAATTTTCAATAGGTACTCATATTCGTTAAGTTAATTATTGTCCGCAGAGAATAAAGAAACGCTCAAAGTTTTCAAAATAATGATTTAAAAAAGGTAAACTTACAACAGAGAAACTTTCCGTCTTCTTCACTTTCTTCTTTTTCTTTCGTTCTTTCTGCAAAAAAAAACACGATAATTTATTTTACAATTTTTTAAAATGTGTTTCCGACAGTAAAAAGTAGTCAACTGGAGCTTTCGAAGTTATTTCACTCGAACGTTTTTCAGTTGAAAAAGTGTGCAGACTCGCACAGGCTTTGAATTCGAATTTACTTTGCACGAGAATCCTTGAATCCGCTCTTGCTACTTCACTACACAGTTAAAGTACTTTTACTAATCATATTGGTTTAAAACAAGTTGTAAAAGATAGCTCTTGATAAGAACCTTTTATTCTCTTTCATTTATGTAAAAAACGGAAATATGTAGCTCCAATGAGTATTATTTTTACTGTCGGAACCACAAATATATACTAAACCAACAGATCGAAATAATGTTTAGCTTTTGTGAGTCAGTATTACTATATTATGTTATCAAAAAAACTGACAAATAGACAAAACAAATAATGTCACTCCAATTAAATCATCTAGTAAAATGAAACACTTTCGTTAATATTTCGCTAGACTACCACAGCAAAAAACTTGAACTTAAAATAGACAGTCGTTGACAAAAAAGGACTCAATAAATATATGTTAATTTTAAAAAACAACAAAAACAGAAACACACACGAATAAGCACATCATCTTGATCCTGTTGTTCCTCGTCATCATCGTCATCCAGTTCATCTCCTTCGGCTAAATCCTCTTGACCTCCTAAAGATCCTTCCTCTGAGGATTTACTACTGGAAATACTGGAGCTTTCATGCGATCGACTATTTTTATAACTGTTATCCGCACTCAAAACCAGGGATGGAGGTTGGGAAAGCGTCGGGGTGGACGCTGATGATGAGAGCCCAGAAATCAAATCTGGGTGAATGATTAGTGAGTGATTTTTGTTGTTATGATTATTATTCTGTCCATCCACACAACTATTAATATTATTATTAATGTTATTAATTTTATTACTCTGGGGAATGTCGTCACTCAAACAATAATTATTTTCAGTGTTCAAATACTGCTCTTTTTTAATCATGTTAGAAAAATACGAATCCGCATCTTCATGTGTCACACCCGTCGTTGTCATCACCTTGAGATCTTCATCTCCTGTCAATAACTCTTGCTTCTGTTCATCTTCATTATTATCACTTGTCAATTGATTCAGATTTTGATTCTGAGTCAACAGTTGTTGTTGTTGTTGTTGTTGCTGCTGTTGCTGCTGCTGACTTGTAAAACTCTCTTTATTCTTACTATTCGGATTCTGATATTGCTTACTTTGATTTCGATTTTGATTTTGAGAAAAGGATTGCTGTTGTTGAATTTGTTGTTGTTGTTGCTGAGTTTGCTGACTGTTGCTACTGGAACTCGTACTTTGAATTTGATTGGACACTTCTTGTTGTTTTTGTTGTTTCAATTGAATAGTACTCGTGGAAATGACGGTGGATTGTTGTTGTGAGGAGGATAGAGACGATTGTTTTTGAATTGTTTGACTCGTGGAAGTCTTCCGACTACTACTGCTCGTACTGCTACCACTCACTACCATTTCACTATTGCTTCGTGTATCTGCCATCTCATCCACTTCCGTTTCCGGCGGCTCTGCTTCGTCTACGAGGACGGACAAAAAACAATCGGGATTATGACAATTTTCTGCATCAGTGGGATTTGTGTGATGATGATGAATTTTAGTTACGTCACTAGCACTGGCTATGTTACATTTTACACTCAGCCTGAATAGAGCGCTTCGAGGTGACACTAACGAATTTGGTAACATTTTCCCCCTTAGTATATATACTCCACACTATCAGTTCACAGACAAATCTAAAAATCTATCTAAATCTCCTACTAAATATTATACCTATGTTTTTGCTTTCTCTTTTATTTTTATCATCGCCTATTGTTTTATTTCCCTATTTTGTTAGAAATTATAGAAATTTGTATTATGAAATGAACTATATTTATTAAATAAATTTCATTTAATTAATGGAAAAAGTTTGATATTTTCCAGTTTTCGTCTTCTTTACTTTCTCAGATTATTTTCTCAATTCTTCATAGGCACCCCAAACTTTATAAATTCTACCTGACAATAAAAGAATTTGATTTGGATTTTAAAACTGGACTGGGAAATGACAATAAAAACGAGAAGAAAATGTTAATCAACTAAATCACAAGACGCACGTAAAATGTGAAAATGGGAAAAACTCCGCATGAGGTATACTGAATCAGGAATCTTGTGAGGTTTCACTACACTGTTGACGACGACAGCATGGATGTGTGTGTGTTTGTCGCGTATACTATACACAGCTAATGCAAGTAATTGACCTTAATTCAATAGTTTTAATTCCTTGGGCTCAGTCTAGCATAACCAAATTCTTTCTTATTTATTACGAACCCTTTGAGCGAGTTTTTACCTTTTGTAACATAAATTATAATAGAAAAAATATCTTTACAATCTTTATCATGTCTATAAGTTTTTTTTTTGTCCCTATCTCTGTGCCTGTGCACGCAATCAGTACGCATAGAATATACATTTACTGCAGATGTATTCTAAAAAGTATATTCCCCTAATTATTTTTTCTCATGCTATAGTGTGTTTGCGTCTCGAGTATTGGAATGTGAAATGTGATATGAGTTTGGTGTTGTGTGATGAGAGAAAGAGAATTTCAAAGTGAACTTGATAGTTGATACAAAAGAAAAACCGATCACATAATAAATATTATGACTGTCCATATTTTTACCTGTTGATTCGTCCCCCAAAAAATAATAACTTCCAATATGTGTAATTTAAACACGGAGAACCCCTTGTCCTTCTAGAAATGCGTACACACAATGCCGACAATATATATATATATGTAGCACCCTGTTAGTTTTGTATTATGTTGAGCCAGTAGAAATGTAATAATATTGCTGTATATAGCACCAGTAGGAATTTTGTCACTTGAACATTCAAAGTCACTCCTGAAATCCCAAAAGTTCAAAAAAAAGAAAGAAAAGAAATTGATTATTATTTAGTTGATTTATGATTTCCTTTCTGTCCCTGCGCTAACTCCTTACTGCTTAACTATAGAGAATGTTCTTGTTAGCTCAGCTTTAGCTTGATTTTTTTAAAAAAGGTTTACGTTTGTGGCAACGAGAGAGAGAGAAAGATAACAAGTACTAAGTTAAAGATGAAGAATGATTTTGAGATGAGAGAGCCAGAGAGAGAAAAGTATGTTACGGGTTCACTTTGGCCTTCCTAACTTGTTTCTGGTTCTTGTAATGTGATGGGATATAGAAGACGCAACTTTTCAACTTAAACTGTGTGTGTGTGTGCAACAAATAATAGAGAATACAGCTTTTTACGGCTCTTCTTCTTCGTCTTCTATGCTACTTCGTCTTGGTCTTCGTGTTCTTCTAATCCGAGAATGTAACACTAATGCCTAGTACACAAAAGCCAACGTCCCAAATGTCTAAGGATAAGTCGAGAAAAAGGATAAATGAAATGCACAGAGTCAGAGAGAATACACATGCACAGAATGATATTATTGTAAAGAACTGGAAGAATTTTTCTCTACTTGGCTCTCACTTTGACTGTGACTCTTCTTTCGGGAATCGCTTTATAGCGTAGTTCTATTTACTCCTCTTCTGCCTCTTCAGTTATTTTTGGTACAAATCTCTGTATGTCTCTCTCTCTCTCTCTCTCTCGCTTGCTCACTCGACTGCTTTTTTTTACATGTATAATCTACTCTAAATCTATTCTATATAATAATATTACTTACGTTACGTTCTTGTTTTTTTTCCTCCGAAGATGAAGGAGAAGAAAAAGTTGTTAGCTATAGTTTTGTTACGTTCACGCTGCTGTTGATATTCCTGCAGACTGCAGTCAAATTCAAATATATAATACACTTACACTTACTCTCTCTATCTCTCTCTCTTTTCAAAACATACACACACATACACAAATACATGGAGGAGATTGCTGACTAATGGAAATGTTTTTCGTCGTCACAACTACAACTCCTATATTATGCTACACAGTACTGAAATTCTAATCTGAAATTCCCCACAAAAACAAGTCCAACATACAAACGTAGTACACACATACAAATACAGTTAGTCAGTGTAAAAACCCGTGTTTTTATTTTAGTCAGCAAAACAGCGAGAAAATATTTCTATCAATGTATATGCCCCCACATTTAACAGCATCATGCTCTCGGAGTATTCGGCAGCACGCAGCACTCTCAATACTCAACGTACAAACACTATACACATACACACACAGCCCGGACTCACAATCTAAATCCAAACACTACTACTTACACCGATATATTAACACGTAACAAAACTTCCCGTCGTCTCATCTATACACACAAGAATCCCGATTATTTCCTATATGTGAGAGCGAGAGAGACAGCTGTTTCTATATCTCCGTCTCTGTTTGTTCTTCAAACTTGTATATATTATCCATGCATACACGAAATGCTATATGTCCACCTCTTTTCCGAATCAAAATTCAAAATTCCAAAGGCAATTCCGTGCTTGAACATTCAAATCATAATCCAGATGAATTACTATGAAGAAGAGGCGAGCAAACTCACTGAATATACCTGTATTTATCAAATTGTAAATACAATTGACATGCAGTCTTACAATTAGTATTTTCAAGTTAAAACCACAAAAAATCCATGTCAATGCAACAATACTTCTTAATCTTAATATTCTTGTTATATTATCACCACCAGAAAACCAAAAAGGGTTGTTTTTAAAATTTTAGTATTAGATTGTTACTAGCACAAAATTAAACTTGGAAAAGGGGATAATGGTTATTGTTTACAGATATTTGATATTATTGTGTACCATCATCTTTCTGATTTGTGTAATGTGTGTATGTATGTATGTGTGTGGGGATGTAAAAAAAGGGGGAAATTGAGGACTAAGACCAGGAACCAGGACGAACAACGAATGATGATGATAAAGATGATGAGATGAAGAAGAACAAGTTGTTGGGTCTTTGTCGTGTCCTCGTCCGGCTCTCTGTATCTTCTTGTCCTTTTCCAACAATGCAAGTATGTGATAGTATTGTGTATACATACATGGATATGAGTACCTTTAAATATGTACATATATGCATGTATACACATGATACATGTATACAGTGTCAGTGTATGTGTGTGTATATTTGTATACATAAAGTCAAGAAGCTATAAAAATGTACAACAAGTTGGGGGTAGGAAGAGATGCATGCACTACTTTATAGGAGCAGCAACCCACAATAATACCAATGCAACGCCAAGAAATTTGAAGATTCAGATGCACAAGTGTTATAACAAGTAAATATGTATATGTACATACACGTTATAGGACGATGCACATAGTACTCGAGTAGTATGTAGTACATAATATCTGTAGTAGGCGAGATACATATGTTAACTGTACATATAGGACATATATGTACATACACGCCGAGGTATAAACGAATATGTACGTGAAATTCTAAAGAGTATTATAAATTATAATACATACACGAGAGAGGCAGAGAGAGAAGAAAAGAGTTGAGTTCAGAGACAAGTTGAAATTCTATTTCAGCCAAGTGAGGGGTACTCACCTCATCTTACACATCAACTAACATCATTCAACCATCTCTCTCTCCTCTATACTACATACATATATAGAATTACATATATTGTAGCCAATGTTATATAGCCTATTTTTCCCTATTCAAATTATAAGTATACAACAAAAAAATGTATAGGTATTCTACTTTATGATGCACAGTACACGCATATTGTATTTTATACCGATATCTGTAGTACTCTTTTTTATTCCTACCATTTATTACAACAAGATGATTTTCAATTTTAAAGCTCTCAACTCGAAACACATTAAGTTAACTTTTATATGCACACATGTACAAAGTGTAATAACTATTTTTCACTATGCTATGCATGTGTCATGTATGTACATGTATATGTAAAATGTGAATTCAAACTACAATTTACTAGATAGCTTCCAGTTCGGAATCTAATCAAAATTATAGTCATATATAAATGGACTTTTGAGATGTATGGGAATTGCAATTCCAGTTAATTGGAACGACTTTATTCTTATTTTGTCGTTAGGTTGCTTTCGTTTCACTTTGTCATACACATATACGGTCTAATAATACAAAATAACAAAATCTATTAAAAAAATTATCAAAAAAGGAAAGAAAACAAAATAAAAACTGGTCAAAGAACAATTGAGAATAAAAATCAGCAGATTCCAAAGATTCGAGCGATTGCCACATAGAACCTGAATTCTGGTTTTCCAGTACGTTTCTCAGTACCTGGTTACATATTTTTTGCATTTTGAATTTGCATGATTGCACAATAGTACAATTTATATAATTCATTTTATATCGACAATTGATTTGTTTTACAAAACTAAAAACATTGGATATTATGATTTTGATTCTGACCCTCGCAAGTACTTGAATCTTCATATCTGTACTCAAGTTTTACTGCGATAAACTTCAGGCAGATTCTTATTGAGATTAACAAGGCGGAACTTTCTGCCATGCAATATGTATATGTATAGCATAGCTTCTAACTCGTCGTAAACAATAATAATAAGTTATGAGTTTATGAGTCTATATGTATGCGTACACTCAATTGCATTTCATGTATACAATTGATCCATTCAGTTTACAGTATTAAAAAGAATAACTCGTCAAAGTTTCAAATTCTAAACAGAAAAATACTCTAATGTATAAATAATGTGTTGTGTTGAGTATGTTAAAATTCACTTATTATAAATGGAACCACGCCGAAAAATAAATGTACTTGAAAGTTGTTGAAACGTATACAAATGCTATATAGTACGGATGGCTCAGAGTCTGAGCCTCCGAGAGGAAATAATAAAAATAATGTCCAACATGAAATGTACATATGAAATATGGGGGGAGAGAGAGAACGAAAAAAAATTAAATTGTTGAAGCCCCTCGTGTGGCCTATTATAAATTATATATATGCTAAATTTACCTTGCTTTGAAAACTGTTTTCGGTATATGTACAGAATAGTACAGTATGTAATATAATACACTCTCTTTGGTTTATCTATATAAATTTTTGTAGCATAAGAAGAAAACTTTGATTTCCGACAAGGAGCCCCTCCTCGTCTCTATATAATTCAATGAGAATGAAAGCCGTAGCTACATCACGATGATGAGTGTAATATTATTTTATGCAAAGCATACACCTGTTACCTGTTGCAATACCATGGTGTGTGAAGTGTACAATGGAATGCACATGCTATAATATGGTTTATGGCAAGTTTAGAGTATTTGAGGCTATTTACCTTCAAAAAAAAATCCATGTATTATTGTTATATTATAGCGTGGAATATCTATTTGGTAGATTATTGTGTATACTCTGCGTTTTTGCCATGTACACAAACACACACACTAGTATCACATGTGTGTGTACATTACAATGGATACACTATTTTATACAGATTTTCCACCTCAATTCCGTACTCTAGTCATAATATTTTTGAAGCCGTCACCTGCTTCTAACTTGAGCGAATTAAATATGATTGCAATCACCAAATTGCTTCTATGTATAAATAAGCATATGCTTCCATTCTACATCCTATTATACGTATATATTTGATGCATTTTCATTTTTCATGTACACATGAACAGACGTACAAAAAAGAATCATAAGAGTTTTATCTGACTATACACATCATCAATCATAGCAGGCTGTCCTGTTCAATAAAATTCCTTGTGTTCGTTCATTCCGATGAAAT
Organism: Gisinianus flammeolus; assembly: GCA_034699125.1. Taxonomy (NCBI): domain Eukaryota; kingdom Metazoa; phylum Arthropoda; class Collembola; order Symphypleona; family Katiannidae; genus Gisinianus; species Gisinianus flammeolus. The sequence continues at coordinate 7,412 of JAIUND010000892.1, read as the reverse complement.
AAGATCTATTCGGCTAAGTCTTTCCTCGTACACATGATTGGACTTGAATTTTTTTTGTTGCCTCACGTAAGTAATTAATTGTAATGATCTGCTAGTAAGTATGATTAGTTTAAAAATAAAAGAATACGTAATATTAAATTTTTTTGTATAGTTCTTACAAAAATATATGTGAATATTTTTTTTTAGATTTATTTGTACATTCTTAGATACACAAAAAAGTATTTTAAGTCATAATAGCAAAAAAAGAACAACATGTATAAATAATAACATATTTATAGATACTTACATATACGGTCAACCAATCAATCTTCTTCTTCCTCAACTGCTTCCACATACAATTTGGTTAATGCTTTTTTCTTCATATGAATAATGTTTTCTCTAATAAAATCCTGTGTAGGGACATTTACATAGTAATTTCTTATAACACTCCACTCAAAATTAGACTTGCATCCAGATTCGTTTTCCAGTTCTGCTTCCAAAGGTTCTAAGACATTATCATCGTCATCTCGATATCCATAATAATCGGCATCGACATCTCTCATAAGCTCTCCTCTTGTTTTCCGTATGGGACCTCCCATGTCTGGTTCGAAAAGTTCTCGAACTCCTATGTAATTACAAAAATAAAAAACAAATTTACATGTATACACTCAGTCTTCTTCATTTTTTGTTTGATATAGTCAAAAACTTTTTAGCTTTATTTTGTAAAAACAAAATCCTTGCATTATACATAATAAGCGACGGGCTGTTTTCTTGTAATAAATGTAAGTACCTGGAAGATCTTTTGCAGCTCCAAAGTATTTATACCCTCGTGTCCCTGGAACTTCCTTCCCTTCATTATCCAGCATTCTTGGACCATGTTTCGCAAAATCCGGTCCTCCCAGTGATCTAATTCGTCTTTCCCAATGACCCTAAACATTAAAAAAATAAACAAGTACAAATTACATGTTCCATCAAATGAGGCAAATCAAAATAAGTTATATTACACTTGAATCATTTTAATTAATGGTAGACAAATCTCTGTTATTTACTCACCTTTTCTCTCAGAAGCTTATTGATTTCATCATTTAGATCCCGAAGCTTAAACTCTCCAAGACCAGCATTCTGAATTTGACTAACTTTTTTTGCAATCTCTCGAATTATCTGCATTCTCCATTTTTCAGCCTCCCCTAAACTTTCACACAAAGTAGATAAATATGGTCTTCTTTCCGGTTTAGCACCTCCACGTTCTTCATCCAATTTCATAGCATGCCATCGGGCAAGAGTTGTCCTAATGAAATCAAAATAAAAATAGTTTCACTTATGACTTACTTAACAATACATTTCACATTTACTTTGTATAGTGTATTTACTTAGAAATTGTCTTTCAAATGAAGTATTCCGATATGAAATAAACGAAACAATAATAGTTTAAACAAGTCAAAACTACAAGTAAAATATTAACTTACATTGCCTTTTCCGAATTACGTGCCATTTTAAATTATACACAGGGTAGTTAGTTAATTAAAAGTTACTTAAATATCTTCGAGTTTTGATTACTTTTTGATGAAAATTTTGTGAAATACGAAACATTCAATATTTGCGGGTTCGGAATGCATTCCAGCGTTGCCGATAGCACAAGGCTTTTTACGCAGTCTTCTTCAGGCGAAGAACCCTCCATATGGTTATACATGAGCGTACATACGTATTGGCCGTTAGAAATAGAATCGCCAAACAAATGTGAGGACAAAGAAACTTATACTATACAAGCGGGATTAAAGTGATAATATTTTTGGACATTTTCGTAGTTTAATTGTAGTTGTCCATTTATTCGAGCATTGGAAATCATAATTTTGATCAAATTATGTAAACGAAAAGCTACAAAGTTAGGTAAGACTTTAAGTTTTGGAGTGTGTGTGACGAGCAGATTGGGATTTTTGTAGAGTGGTACATATATACGTAAATAAGTACGTACACTACCTTATCTCTCTTTGTGCTGTGCTTAGTAAAAATTGTAAATAAACATTGATTATATTTACTACACTATTGTTTTATTTTGAAAAAGGTTTCAAAGAAATTATTATCCTCATAGTGTATTTGTCATCATCACTATTATACTTTTAGAACTACCTATATAAACAGTATTATATTTGGTGTTATATGTATAACATCATATATGAACATCCTTTTTTATCGATACTTGTTTTAATTAGCCAAGTTACATGATACACATTTACATATGTACACGTTAAAATTTACTTTGTGAGAGTGGTAGAATTCACAGATTGTAATTTTTTTGAATTGCATATTTTCAGAGAACATGTCCGTGAGTACTCAACCCCGTAAGTTGAAACAAAAGAAGATAAATAGAGGAAGATGGACAAAAGAAGAGGATGAGTTACTCAAATCTCTCGTTCTTAATCATGGAGAAGCCGATTGGGGAACAGTCGCAGCTCATTTTCATGATCGGTCCGACATGCAATGCAGTACCAGATGGACAAAAGTTTTGAGTCCTTCTCTCATCAAGGGACAGTGGACAAGAGAAGAGGATGATTTGGTTGTGAGCCTCGTGAACAAGCTGGGACCGAAGAAATGGACACTTATAGCAAGGGCTCTTAAAGGAAGAATTGGCAAACAGTGTCGAGAAAGGTTAGTTTTAATAACAATGGGTGACAAAAAATCTAAAAAGTATTAAAATATTATTATGTAGTTTTTTTTTTGTAGTCATAATTAATTTTTTTTGATGAAAATGATAGTTTAATCATTTACTCATGTTCATGTGTTTATTTTTTTTCCAGGTGGCACAATCATTTGAATCCAGATATAAACAAATCTCCCTGGACAGAAGAGGAGGATCGCATAATCACCGAAGCTCATACCCAGTGGGGTAACCAATGGTCAAAGATTTCCAAACTTCTCCCTGGAAGAACGGACAATGCTATTAAAAATCATTGGAACAGCACCATTCGAAGAAGATTTATCTCTAGTAATAGCCAGACAAAGAAAAAGTTCAAATACAGAGAAGACAAGAAATTGAGTGTCAAAGCACAGAACGTCATCCATGAATTTAAAATGTCCAATTCATTCGTGGATGAGAGCAGTAGCTGTGGCGTTTCGGACTCTGGCTTCGACAGCTATGTTTTTGATACCGTGAGCAAAGGTAGTGGTGTCATTGGAGATTGGGCTGGTGTTTCACAAAAATGTAAGTTTTGATCTTGTTTTTGTTTTACTCCTGAGTAAAACATAACTGAAGTTATGTCTGGGCACTTCAATATTATAGTAAAAATGTTATTTTTCTTTCACATAATATAGTTAATAACGAGAACAAAGAACCATCAGATATGCAAACACCGCCGAGTAACGGTTCAGTTCCCCGTCTAACTTCTATCACACCTGTCAGCACCTCCTCGAACAATGTCATATTTAGTCCATCCCTGTTCAATACTCCGTTATTGACATCCAGCCCAAATTACTCGTATGACTCTGCCCTTGAGACACCTCAAAGGATTAACGACAACCAGAATCATTATGGTGTGTTCTTTCTCAAATTCCATAACTATTATTCATTCACATATATTATGATCCTTCAGGTATGTAAATAAATCCTGAATCTAGTATTAAATATTTTATTTGAATTTCCAACTTTAGAGATGCTCACACTCACGTCCAAGACCCCCACTCCTCTGAAAAAGCCACTAGCAGAACTAGGAGCTCAGTCATTCCTTTCACCACCGAAACTGGAAGATTTGGCTGATATTATTTGCCGGTTAGTACATGTATTCATATTTATTTAGTATACAATGCAATGTAAATGCAAGCGTACAAAGGTAATTGATGAAAAAGTTACGAGGAATAATGACATTGTTATTATATTATTATTATTGTAAATTACAGGTACACCGAGTCTTCAAATCGTTCTCTCTCTTTAAGCGATCAATCGAAATTCGAGACGCCTAGTAAGACGCTACACGAGTCTATTTATAGTCCTCCATCATTTACACACGAGCTCCTTCTACATCCCCCAGTGACTCCTTCTGTAAGTTTTATTTTGTTAATATTTTGAATTTATTGAAAAGGACAGTAGGTTCTTTGCAAGGCAGTATGTAATTAATTAAGAGTAAGATTTGAATGAATCATAATGTACAGTTATTACTAATGAAAATAATTTGATATTGAAATGAACAAAGTTTCAAAACAAATTATATTTCATTACAATTTTTCAGTCTTCCACAAAAGTTTAACTTTGTCTTGCCTCTTTTGTTTTTTATATAATATTTCTAGAGAGGGGCTAATTGTAGTAGTGAAAACGTCATGGGCAAAGTTAAACCAAAGGCAGCGAAACGGATCATGTTTGAGGACCAGACAAATTTTCATGTAAGATTCTATTTATTTGGCATTTCATTATTATTTTTTGTATACCTATAGTTCATCTTTTGTGTAAATGTTTTGTTTTTGTTTTACCAAAGTTAATGAATAAATTTATTATTTAACCCAAACCCTAAATATAATAGATATAATCCTTTCCTTCTAGTAGGATGAAGATAATTGGTGGCGCATAGTCACGGGGACCACTATAAACCAAATTTTATTAACTATTCAAGCAAAACGGTTCTTAGCTTTGTGTGGCTGAAACATGCAGTCCTAATTTGATATCTCTTTATTATACTTAAATAATATATATTATGTTGTATGAACTTGATACATGTACTTTTTTCTATCATATAGTATTGTGTATGTACTCTCTGAATTCGTTCTATAAATATTTATTTCTTGCCATTTTCTATATAATTACCTACACAGATATAATTAGTATGTGTATAAATATTGAAAACCAAAACAAAATATTCTATTGTGCCCTATTATTATCATCATTATGGTGATATTATGGTTAGCACTGTGCACAGCACAGTATACAAAATAGTATGTTATTGTGAATCGTAATTTTTTATGATTGTAGAATTTTTATATTATGTACGATGTATGTATTCCAGTACGTTTCCATTGTGTAGTTTCACAGCGTTTTTTTTGTATTTTCGACAAGTATAAAATATTTATAAAACACGTAATATACTTACACACAATATATTGAATTATTATGTATGTTATTATATAATAAATGAAGGATTACTAAAGGTGGTGGATGTTTGAATGTCTTTTCGAATAAATTTTAACGTTATTTTATAATGAAAAGAAAATACTGCTTGCACTTGTTTTTAGTTTTTCTTTATTTCATTCATTATTGCAAGGTACATGGGGTACAAGTAAATTCATATTTAATTTATATACTGTTACATAAATAGGCTGTTGAATTCTTTTTTAAGTAAACACTGTTGTTATGTGTTAAATAGTTGTCTTTTCAGAAAAGTGTGTGCCTAGCTATAGCAGTGGTTTAAGTTGATTCTAGTGACTTTTCAGTGCTTCTTTTTACAAAACTCCATACATATAGGAAAGTTTATTAAGAAAATACGGGGAAATTATTTCTTCTTCACGTGTGAATAAATTAAGTCCTATATACATTCTAAGTACAAGTCTACGCAAGTACTGTTTACCCTTGTAAGAAAATTAGAATTTTTTAAATACTACACTACAGTACATGGATGTTGTAAATGCAAGTGCACATTAGTTTTATAAATTTTTACAAAATTCATTAAAAAATTACTGTTGTTGTTCACATGTATATTGTATAAGTTTGACAAACTCTGTATGTAATTTGTGTAGCACAATACGATTACATAGAATAATACTAATACAGGTATAATTATTATTGTTAGGCATCTACATACAGGTAGATATTTTTCAGAAGAAAAACAGACAGTATGATATAATAATAATATGTTATCATCTTGTAATTAGATATATAACAAAAGGCAATGTTTCATATGTAGGTACATTTGCTGGTGAGTTATTTACATAAATATAATGCTGAATTACAGTTCAAAAAGATAACATCAAGAGATTGGGGATGGTACATAAGATTACATGTATAAAGTTTATATAGATGCACAACACATTGCATGTTACAAGGAAAACAACGAAACATTACGTCAAAAACCAACAGTTTGTTTGAAACAAATGATGATAATAATAATTTAGTTTTTCGCAATTGTTCAAGACTGAACATAGTTCTGTTTTGCATTCGTATATATTAGATTTTAGTCTCGTCAAAACTCATAAGACTGACATTCCTGGGCAACAATATTAATCTACTCGCTTCAGATTCTTTGAGTCGGGCTGCTGCTACTTTTGCCTCATGGATATTTACTTGTTCGATGCCAAATGACGAAATAATGATATTCACACAACTCACGATAAAAATTTGTGCAGTAATGACGTTGTTCAATAAATTGGCTTTATTCCTGTCTCTCTCCTTGTTTATGTTTAGTGTTCCTATGTACAGAATCGAGATCCCTGTAGTCACCTAATACGATTCAAGAAGTTAAAAAACAAGAAATTAAATATGATCATAACTGTAATTAAAACTAGAAATTCTAGATATGTAAATACATAAAAGCTTATGATATATTTTCCATCTCATCTCTTTGCCTATATACTTATGCGGTGTGAGTATTACAAATATTTACTACATGTGTTCATACGTCTATTGACTATCGGAGAGTTTTACAGTAAGTTTGCAGGTTAATTATTGAATAATGTAGATATTTGCTGGATGAGTATAATGATAATATGTACATAATTATTGTTATTGTTACTTATGTAGAGCTATAAAGTTTTAAGATGAGAGACCATCATAATCTTGCCATTGTCTTTGATAGCCCCATATGCAGGAAATGATCATTACAATATTATAATTGTCAATAGTAAGTATGTAATATAGCAGCATTTATCATCCTAAATACTAAAAGTATTTAAATCTGAGTTGTGTATGACGTTTTGAATATAAAATAATAATCCACGATAATATTCTTGTTTTTTTATCTTGAATCACTTGATAAAATCTCTATCTATATAGATTCTATATTTTATAGAATCTATAAGTAGTCTGTGCTGACAACGAACGCAGGATCGAACGCACTGATCACTAGATTTAGACCCGTCACTGGAAATTAGAAAATGAAGCCTATATGTTAGTTTTAGACACTTCCCCACAATCTCTAATTTTTCAATTTGGCTATAATAAATTTGCGGTATATAGTGATGACAAAAGTAGTCGAAAGAAAGACATACTATAGTGAAGAATTCACCGTAATTTTGAATCACTGCTATTTTGAATAATTTTGAATCACTCACACATACATGTACTTATGTCGCCGTCTAAGTTCCATATCTTCCGGGGCCAAGTGATATAATACAGGGTTATGGAACTTATAGCCGACGATATACTACTATACTAGAGCATACATATCAATATCATCAATATTTGGGATTTTTATCAATATCAATATCATCAATATTTGGGATTTTTATCAATATCAATA
>JAIUND010000891.1:0-48497 GCA_034699125.1 Gisinianus flammeolus | reverse complement strand
GATATCTGAAAAACCAACTGAACGTTGTGGAAAAGATTCATTTACCACTAAAATAAAGTCAAAAGCTTGGGAGACCGAGACCAAATTTTGATGAAAGAATGCAACGCATAGACAGACACACAGACAAAATCCGCCGTGTGGACGGCGGGCCTTTTTCTAGTACCTATATATTATATAGGATTTGTCATTTATATTTATATTTTTTGTCCTTGTCTTGAGCCCTCTCTCCCATATGTCATTATGAAAAATAAACAAACCTTCAAATAAACTTATTACTATTATTTAGATGAGCTTGTTCAGAAATTGAATTTGAGATTCATACATAATTAATAATTGGTAAAAACGTCATCCTGATTGTCTCCCCTTTAGTATATATTGGCGAAACGTTTTCTTCATGTAATTAAATAAAGAATACATATTTAAAAAAAAAAAAAAGTTAATTTTATATTCATTCACAAAACACAGATCACACAGAACAGAGAATATCATACACAGACAGAGTGAGCTTGTGGTTGTATCTAGCGGGCTCCTTTTTGCACCGCCCACATTATACCCCACTTTGCTTTTTTTTCTAGTCGGCTTCGCTCTCATCCTCAGTTGCCTTCGAATTCTCCTCAAGTTTCTTTTTACTTTTTTAACTGAGGAGTTTGTAGTCAAATATCTGTCGCTGGAAAGTGCTTCGAATTGTTTTAAGTTTACTTTATTCCATTAAATATAGACTACCTAATTTATTAGTTTAATAAAGTGAATTCAGTTGTCTATACTTCCTCACTAAACTAAAACAAATAGTTACCGGCTACTTTTTTTTTTGTTAGTCTTCTCAGAAATATCTGTATACCGAAAATTTAGATTAAATCCTAAAAATGAGTTCGAAAAGTGCCAAACGAAGTGCGGCGACGAGCTCGTCTGCTGGACAGTCTGTACAGACACCTGTCCAGGTCCCTTCAAGTACTTCATCCGGTATTTAATTTTTTTTTTCAATTTAAAAAAAAAAAAATCTTGTCTCTTTCATTTTTATGGGTAATGGCCGTTAGCATTTTGAGCATCTCTTTTTCCACACCCTTTGTTACTGGTGTGTACTTGACCTCATGAGGGTTTGTTTGGTGAGTTATGCTACGTAGTACGTACATACAAAGTGAGTGCTCAAGGCATCCCACACTATATATATGCATTTTTTTTTGTTTTAATGTGTACGGATCAATATTATTAATTAAACCGAGTTCTTTCTGTCGTATTAGTCATATGCACATTGTGTGCATGTATGTACTTAGTCGGCCTTCACTGCATCATGTTTATAATTATCTCTTAGGGAATAGTAAATGCAAATAGATTGTTGGCGGGATGGGCATACATAATAATGTTATATGTGAAACGAAGGGACGCTATTTCATATTTAGACTTTTATCATTAGTTAAAGCTTAGGAGGGATTTGCATAGGAATTCTTGCTGTTTTAAATGTGTATAGTATACAGATACTTACACTGTATACATTTATACATAGGTACGTCTCATTCAAATTTACATATACTCATGAATGAATGAACACTATGAACATTGAAAAATGCGACAAAAAAATGTATTATCAGCTCTACTATATAGCAAAATGACAAAATAAATGTGATTAAATAAGTCAACTCTTCAAATTTTTCATTTCTGTTTCAATAGGGCTCTAGAACATTTGGTTATATTATGATATAGAGTTTTCTTAGAATCTAAAGGTAAAACTTTCTGTTATCACTGGAATTTGTTTTTCAATTTCCCATATCGGAGTAGCAATTTTTTTCGGTATAGCCACAATGTTGAAATTAATATAGAATACTATACAACAAGGAATAATAATTCTGAATTATAGTTAGTTATCAGATAACTTGAGCATTAAGACATGTATTCATGTTATTATTGGAAATGGTTTCAGTTTCCTATTTTCACAGATTCTATACTCATGCATTTACAAAAAAAAAAAATACATTTCAAATATATCCCAAGAATTTACTGACATTCAAATGTAGAAAATGTAAATGATGTGTAAATAGATAAGTAGATGGATGGATAAACTAAAACATTTTACAAAAGGGACGACGATTATTGAAATGGGGGGATTCAATCGTTCAACTTAAAATGTTCCTTCATGTCTGGAAACTATTACCCGATCTGGGTCACATTTAGATTTATGAGAATAAGAATACGACTAAAAGTTGAATGTATACATATTGTATACTCGTATGCTCGTTTTTGTTTTTTGTTTGTACGTTTACTTGTCTTTAGAGGTGATGGATAGAATTCTGTGATTAGCGGCTCTAAAGTTTTTTTTTCTCGTTGATAGATTTATTGTTAGTAGTTGGAAATTTTCTTTCTGTATTTGCAACGATTTGAGAGAGTAGATTTCGAATCGGGGAATATATGTCAAGTTAAATATACGTATATATAGGGTTCAAATTAGAATAATCAATAATTATAAAACTCGTTTGCAACACGCATCTCATTAAATAGTAATGCAGAAAATAGAATAATTTTGTTTTCTAATATCCCCAAAACTTGATTGAATACACGGAATGTTGACTAAATATTTTATTCTTTTGTATTTATAGTGCAAAGTCCTATTACACCAACACGGCTATCCCGTATTCAGGAAAAGAATACGCTTGCTTCATTGAATGACCGTTTAGCTGCTTACATTGAAAGAAATCAGCAGTTAGAAAATGAAAATGCGACCATCACCAAACAGGTAAAAACCACAAACTACTAGAATATTTTTTTTGCATGTCATTCGGACAATATTTTCATGTACATTCAAAGAGAAAAAGATTATTCCCATATCCGGCGCCATATCGTTATTGTATTACCGATTTGCACGGAACAAATTTGAATTGTTTTGTGAAAAAAGATTGATTTTAAGTGGGCATTGGTATTTTGTGTTTAATTATTATTTATTTTACATTCATTGATAAAAATAGCTCGGAAAATCAGAGGAAACGATGCAAAGAACCGTCACACGTGTTCGAGATACTTATGAAAAAGAGCTCGTGGACTCTCGTCGACTTATTGATGAAACAGCTAAAGAACGAGCTCGTCTGGACTTGGACAATACTCAGCTGAGAAAGGATCTCCAAGATACCAAAGAGAAGTATGCAATTGAATTTGTATAATCGTCATCATCCTGTGTTTCTTGTTTTCAATCATGAACAAAAACAAATAGATCTATCGATGCTTCTAGCTCTAATTTAGTTTGATTGTTTTAAAACTATTTGTGTGTTCTTTTCTTGTACAATAGGTTCGACAAAAAGACCAAGGAGGCAGCCGCTGCTAACAGGCAACTCAGTCAGTTAGATTCACGATTCCAAGACTTAACAGCACAAAACAACAAATTGGGAAGTGAGCGAGATAGTTTGCTTGCAGAGCGCAAAGTATGCCCATCATTCTTTTTTTTTTAACAAAAGAGTACTAATATATTTTGGCTATCCGCGGATACCGGTCTTTACAATGAGCCGTTAGTAATTACAAATCTTTTTCTAACATTTTTTTTCGCTTTTGTATTAGGAATTGCAAGAAGAAGTTCACAATTTGGCAAAGGAAGTGGAGGCTTTGAGAAGACAACTGGAGCAAGAGATCCTTGCGCGTTCAGACTTGGAGAATCAGCTGAAGACTAAAACTGAGGAGTTGAGTTTCAAGTCTCGCTGCCATGAACAGGAAGTGACTGAGATTAGAACACGTAGAACTCTGGAAATCCAGGAAGTAGATGGTCGTCTTCAACAGGTTTGTCATAAATTTGTTTTTTCACATATTCAGCATAACAATTCAATTCTATTGAAATTTATATCATAATTATTATGATTGGTATATTATGTAGGAGTACGAATTGAAGCTCCAACAGAGCATACAAGAGCTCCGAGCAGAGTATGAGGGAGCCCTGAGGAACAACAAGGAGGAACTGGATGGTATTTACGAGCAAAAAGTTGCTGATCTTAAGGCGCAGTTGAAGCGTATTCAAAGTTCGTCTCAATCGAAATCCGAGGAAGTGGCATCATTGTCATCAAGATACGACGCTCTTGCAAAGTCTTTGTCCAACATTGAGTCCGAGAGGAGTGGTCTCATTAGCAAAATTAAAGAGTTGGAAAAGAGACTCGATGCAGATCATGCTAAATTTACCAATTTGCTCTTGGAGAGAGATATGGAAATTGACCGTCTTGTGTCAGAAAAAACTGCCTTACTTTCAGATTATCAAGATCTTATGGATACTAAAGTTGCTCTGGACAATGAGATTGCAACTTACCGAAAATTGTTGGAAGGAGAAGAGAGACGGTAATAATAATCTACTTGTGGCTCAGCGTCAATGAATTCCATAGGTTTACTGTGAGGAGAGATTTTACTTTTATTTTAAAAAAATCAACTCCCTCGTTATTTGTCAAGGTTTTCACTGTTTTTGACAACCAAGCACATCTGAAAAATAAGTAAAGACTCGCAAATTTAAATTCGTGCGCTAAGTTTGGCAACAAGGTCACGATTTTGTCCATTTTTAATTAACTTCTTAATTAAAATTTTCATACCTATGAAACTATAGCAAAGATGCATTTTGGATATGCATCTTGTATGCATATGTACGTACCTTTCTTCACAATATATCAAAAATCCACCTTTGGCCTTTTGTGCTTGCTATGAAAACTTTAAATTGCTAAACGTCAGTTTTTCGATCGTTTTGAAATTTCATGAAATTTCGAAACAAAAGATTACAAATTATGACTTGATATCATTAATATATGTAATCTCCGATATACAAAACAAATTTGAAGCCTTTATCTGCTCTAAAACCGAAATTATTAAGCTTTTTCACTTTTTGACAAGTTTCCGATACGCAAACTTCAAAATTTTCGTGAAATTTTTTGGCCAAACCGAAATCAGTTTTGCCAACACTATAATAATAGCAGTAAGTCACAAAATTTGCTATAAAAGTTTCAAAGGCATCTAAGGTTTTGTCCCCGCAGAAATGAATAGAGTTCATTGACGCTGACCCTTGTGTATTATTGTTAATTTAAATTAATCTTTATATTTATTATAATTTTTTAAGGGCCTCTTTGCCGTATTTTATTGACTGATCAATGCAGTACCTTTCCTTGGGCCAAAATAAAATACTTAATTCGAGTATAACATTCCATGTGATAATCTATATCTTTTGGAATTTTCACAAAAATTCAAGTTACATATGGCTTTTAAAAAAATTTAATTGCAAATTCTGTTCGATAATATTTTTTGATTTGAAATTTCAATTTAATTATCTCCAATATGTTGAAAACCATCATTACCTAATGTGAATGTCCTTTGTTTTTTGTCGTAATACAGTCTTAGTCTGTCACCGAAAAGAGGACGGGAAGGAACTCCATCAGGGGGAAGACGATCGACTCCTCTCCGTGTTATCAAGCGAAAAAGATTGGAGGAGGAAATCGACGCTTCGGCCGAATTTGATAGCAGCACCATTTGCAATGGAGACATTGAGATTTTGGAAGATGACCTCGAAGGAAAATTTATTCGCTTGCGAAATAACAGCGACAAAGTAAGCAAAATTTGGAAACTGTAATTAATTCTTATTTTATTTTGCATTTGTTTTTGCGATAATATATTACAATGCTGTTATCTTGTTGCCCTATTCTTTTTTTACCAATTCCTTTTTTTTGCAACCATAGGAAGTGTCGATTTCTGGCTGGCAATTGATTCGCCTTTCTGGGGACATTGATACCACTCACAAATTCAACCGCCAAGGCAAAGTCGATGCAAAAGCTACACTCACAGTTTGGTCTAGTGATGCTACAGGAGCCGTTCATGAGCCTCCACTCAACATACAAATGAAAGGTCAAAAATGGTATACCTCTGATCATTTCAAGACCGTACTTACCAACGCTGCTGGAGATGTAAGATGAAATAAAAATAAATTATTGAAACTGACTCATTGGTTGTTCAAATAAAAGTATAATTAGTATTACTTTTGTATGTATTAATTCTCTACATATAATATAATGTTCCTGTTGCTGGGTATTCTCTTTTCAATTCAATGTGTACTTAAAAAAAATTTGTCATGTGTCTAGGAACAATCGGTCCGGGAAACCAAACGCCTTCAAGTAAGCCGCCAGAGAAAACGTCTTGGATTTGGGCAGCCTGAAGAGTTGTTTCAACAAGAAGGAGAACGAGTGGACGGTGAACGTTGTACTATTATGTGAAATATTGGCCATGTGACTATTGAATATATTTTCAATAATTTATTTTCATGATGATTTGGCTTTTTAAAAGAATTTTCAAATTGATTATGTCATATACTTTATATACTTCAGTATCCGCTCCAGACAGAAAATAAGTAATCTTTATATTTAAATAATTAATCTACAACTATTATTTCATGAAAATTTCAAGAATTGTCAATCAATCTGTTATTATTTTTACATTGCTTTTTTTTGTGTTTATACTACCCATAACTTGAGATTTTATTTGGGTTCATATCTTGTATCAAACGGACTTTTGCATTATTATACCTAGAAAAAGATTACGTATTTGCACATAGTTCAAGTAAATATATAAAATATAATAAAGAAAAACTACAAGTAGTGATTCTTTGTTTTTTTTGGTTAGTTTATTGATTGTTGTTTGACACTGCCTTTTCATAGAGACAAGTTTCTTGTTAGATTACAACCGGTTAAAATAATCTCTTTATTCAATATTTACAAATGTAATATGTAATAAATTATATATATACAGATTTTAAAATAATAAATAAATAATCGAGATATAATAATATTATTATGTAAGTAATATATTACGCAGAGGAAACGGGCGTTCAATTTAGAGAATCCATAAATAAACGTATATATTATAATAAAAAAGTGTTCACGTATTAAAGTTCAGAAAAGTTGTATTACCTACCTATATCTAATAATAAAACTATATTATGACTAAATAAACCTGCAATAAAATTTGTAACTGTAGTTGCATTATCTATATTTCAAAATATATACACGCATTTTCTCAAAGAATTTAGTTTATTTATGCCCAAAGAAATTTGTTAACAATGTTTTACAAATTACGACAACTATAAAGTAAGCTCTGACACATTTTACTATTTACAAAATTGGATTTTTATTTATCTATCCATGCACTTTTACTGACTACGCATTTACATTTATTTTAATCCGTATGGCAAGGTTGAGTAAAAAACTAGACATTTTGTAATTGAGGGCCTCAGTTTGAGGCCCTTTTGCTAGTTTCGCTCTAAATGGGAAGTGTGAACCTCTCAAGACTAAAAACTTGTTTTTTCAAGAATTTGGTGTTCCAAAATTTTGAGAGCGATGTGCCGAGAGTGAATGAAGTCTAGTTGTTTTTACGGAAAGACTTTAACTTTGGTAACCTAGCTTTATGAAGATGTAAAAAAATCATTCATACAGCTAGATAACCAAAGAGAATGTAAAACCGTTTTTCTTGAGTCCTCAGTTTTGTCCTTATTCGGGAGATTCCAGATTTGATTTCCATCCGTCCCATTTTTTGTTCGCAAGTCTTTGGAAGAAAGGAAGATAGTCGGCAACTCACTGTAATTTGATTTAATAAACCCAAATGTACATCATTTACATCAAATAGAACATAAAAATACCTCACTCCTTATTTTTTATAGTATATATTGCCAAGGTTTTTATGTTTTATTTATAATGTAAACGTAAATACAATTACCGTTGACATCAGATCAAACACATGTATGATTAAACCATTGAATGTACATGCAATGGAAACGTTATTAAATATCTTTCCCAGAGAAATTTTGTAAACAGCTATAATTACCCGTTTAAAGATAATTTATGCGTTGGTCATCAAATATCATAAATCACACACATTACACTGTGTAATTCACACATATGTACTACTACAGAGGGATAATAAATAGATTAGATTTTGTAATAGTATTTTGCCCATGATCGTCAGTAAATTGAGATATTCTTTCACGTAGCACACTATCTAGAGTTTCCACAGCCATAAAGTATAGGTAAAGAACGATTGTAACAATAACTAACTGAAAGTCTAACCGATTGCGTGTATGTATTAACTATAAGAGTTTATACTCAAAGTAAGGAAGTAAAAGTTTTCTAGTACAGAATGTATGTGACTGTGTGTGTCTACTTCTGTCTACATTTATTATTATATTCTCCTGTTGTAGTTAGGATATGGAGCTCGACCCAAGTAAAAACCAATGTTATTTTTCCAATGCGTTCGCCTACATTGGAAGAAGAGAAGATGAGTCATGGCAGTTGATAGCAAAAATCATCGTAAATTGTAAATCATAAACTCACAAGGTAGATATAGATTAGAGAAAAATGACTATGGAGAGATGGAGAGGGAAGAGTGACGCCTAAAAACTGATGATGGAAAGAAAGCATACAGAAACTTTTGAAGCAACAAGTGGTTTGAATGAAGTATGAGGAATAAGAAGACGAAAAAATTAAGAAGCGTCATTTTGATCTTTTTGCCTATCGCTGAGCTCAGTAATACTTTCAGACATAATAAGACACACGATGACTGTGACGAAGACGCCGTTTCCTTGTTGATGGCCTCTGATAGTTTAGCTTTGTCTTTGTGTCTATCCACACTACAAGAAGATATATCCATATCCACACAGAATACTATGCAGATACCATATTTACCACACACTCTACTGTCTCTTCTACACAATAGTTCAGAATCACATTCACTATAGAATGCTACAAGATTTTTCTCAAGTCAGTCATTTATTGCGTTGTTTTTGTTTATTCTATACACATGCATATACACAAACAAACACACACACACTCTCTCTCTCTACGTAAGTATGTATACATCTATTCTTTATTGAAATTTTGTAACGCGAGACTGTCGACAACCATAAGCAATAAACACAGCTTTGACTTGGTTGGATTCATATTATAGAATTCTTGTGGACGCCGCCTCTAATATAATCGTAAGGAAGGATTGAGTCAACTTATTATTATGATTGTATGATTGCTATTTGTGAAAATTTCTTTTCTTAATGTTATTTTTATGTGGAGCCGGACTACTCATAAGAAGGTTTTACATTTGTGTCTCACTACATAGTCAAAGTTAAACAAGAGCAGAAACGTACATATCCATAGCTAATAAAATATGACTACAGTACAAGTGACTAAATGAAATATAATTGTCCAAATCCTATAACCTATTAATATACTTATGAGTTGTATCGTTTTGACATTTTTACTTGCGTGTGCACTGATATTGCCATGCAGTTTGCCTAAGTTACAACTAACCGCAGTCGCACTTAAACTCAATACGTATGCGTATGTAATTTTTCAATTATTAATAATACACTAAATTCATTTAATGCCTACAATTCTCTCTGGGTTCATTCGGTCAGTGTATGTAAAATAACAATCTTCACGTTGATCGTGAGTCGACACTCGACACAACTCCCCAATGGTCTCAAAAAAGCGTAGGTTTGTCACATATTGTTAATAATGAACACAACGAAGATTGACAGCCAGTTACTCTGTACTCTTTCTCAGCAATCTCAAATACCTTGAATTATATGAATCTTCTTTTATAGAAATAGTCTTAAATTTGGAATTCTGTATTCTTGTCATACATTTGCTTTTTAAAAAATGTACAGTATAACACGAATGACAATTTACTAACTGAAAAATGCCTGCCGAACTCTTACTAAATATGAATTCTCAACGTAATGTACATTTGTTGTATTCTTTTTTTTTTTCTTCTTTTTTGTAGTCTTGTTTATTTGTGACTGTTAAAGGAACAAAATTTTACAAATTGCTTCTTTTCCAATTCTGTTTCTTCTGAGTAGGAATTTTAAAAATAAACTAACGACAAGAAGATTCATCATTTACAAAAGTAATTGGGAGTGAGAAATATAATAGTAATAATAATAATTTAATAATAATATATCCTATGCCTTTATTTAACTATATGTACATATGTACAAGACGCGTGGCGTTGGCAATTTTTACAGTGTCAAAGATGAAAGGCATACGATTAGGGTTAGAGTGATCAAATAGGAAATAGTAAAAGATAAGTAAAGTAGGTTTATAATAGAAATACAACGCGTGCATATAGTATACACACACTCTCACATGCAATCCTTTTTGTGAGCTCAAGATAAAAGATTCATAAAGACTTGGACGTCTCGAGACAGAGAGAGAGCGAGATTGAGAAAGAAGGATGAAACAGAAATTATTGTGTACTTAGTTTGTGTACTGTACATAGTACATACACGAGTAGGTAAAGTGAAAAGTAATATCGATATCAAAAAATCAACTCTTTAAGAAGATGGAATGAGTTTTTGAACAACATAAGGATTGTCAATTCTTTTTGGCTTGAATTCTGACTTTATGCAATGAATTTTTCTGAGCGTGAATAATTCCTGCTAGTTGTTTTGCAAGAATGAAGACAGGCAGATAAGGAAATAATTGGAAAGTTAGACGTGAATTACGTGCCGGTTTATTTGCTCTTTCTTTCTGCTTTTGCATATGTGATGTGTGAGGAGGAGTATATACTCCATTCCCTATTGTAAATACCTACATTCTACTTGCGACTTTTTTTTTATTATTTGCCTGCTGTTTGGAAGATTTTTTATATTCAATTAATTTGACTCCTTTTCCAACTTTAAAAATTTCGTTTTTTTTTAAAACTAATTTAAGCTACTCCCTTCCTCTGAATCCATGCAATGATTTGTTTTTCCTTGGAAAATAACTGATTAACTGGAAAATTAATTCGATGGAAGTCAAAACTCAATTAAATGATAGGAATGCAATGTACAAAATAATACCTTACCTGAAACTATCCGTTTCATGAGAATCCCTTTGAAGGAAAGCTCTACAGAGTATAGAACTTGTTTTTTGTCACCATATATAAAATTTCATTATCCACAAACTGTCGAGAGAATAACAAAAGCAAATTAAATAGTTAAGAAAAAAGTTTGAAGAAAAAGACAGTACTACTTATGTACAGGAGGGGAAAATTTTGTATTGCTTGTGTATATTTAAAAAAATTTAAACGCTCCAGTCAACAATTGGGAACAAATTTGTGCTATTGTATAATTGTCACTTTGTGTAGATGATTCGTTAGTTTTTGGAAAGAAAATATATTTTCAAATGTTACGAACAGACAGGAGACACAGGACTTTAGCTTCCTTCCACACTGACAGTCTAGGAAAGAATGAGCCCATAAGCCGGCTGGCCTTTTTCTGTTGGACTATATGATGAGGACGAGAGAGAAAGAGAAAGAGAGACCGAAGTGGGGAAGCGCAAAAAAGAAGACCAACAATTTCTTAGAAAAATAACAACCACACCAAAAGGACTATTGCCATCACTCCCTTTTACATACACTATTCTCTACATAATACATATGTATGTATACCTGCATTTAATATACACACTATGTACCTACTTTGTGTAAGTACAAGTTTATAATAAAGTGTGTATTATATTTATATATATGTAAGCATAATAATTTGTACGAGCAGAGAGATAGACACACTATGTATGTATCAAGAAAAACTAGCCATCATACACGGTGGGCAATTCATATGTACATATGTATATATAATACATATACATATAGAAAAACTTGGCTCCTCCACTCATTGTAATATTGTACGAGTAGATATATATGTATGTATTTCGATCAGCACTCATTTATCTATATGTAGAAACAGATCTGCCTCTACTCTCGTCCCTATACATATCCACTCGTCAGTAGTACATATGTATCTATGTACACACACTGACACACCAATCAATAACATATTGTCTCGTATCAATATAATCAGTTTAAAATAATTTTGCGTTAATATAATTCATAGTCGTATTTCGTATTGAGAAAGATGTATATTATAATAAACTCCTTATACCTATACTCTATGTATGTACAGAATGCATGGGCATACGTATGGATACATATGGATTTCACATGTATTTATGTACTACCAACAGTAGATTTTCCAGTTAAGTACCTATACTTATCTGGAAATGTAAAGCATATTTATTCGTGTATACACAGTATGTACAGTATGTACACAGTATGTACACAGTACACACGGATGTATGGAATGAAATTGAAATATGTATAGTTAATAATAATTAATCCCATGCAAAGTAAATTGTACAGCATTTATTCGATTTTTGCAAGGTTATTTTTATGGTTCATTGTCATTGCTGAGGTGAAATGATTATTGTCTATCAAAGCTAGGACATTTTGGCAAATGTCAACGGTATCATGGACAGATGAAGACAGAGAGAGAGAGAGAGGAGATGGAGAGAGGGTTAAATGTTTGTGGCTTGAGATGCTATTTTGACAACACAGAGAACGGTCGAATATGACAAACAACTGTGTGTGTAGGATTTTATTATTAGCAATAGCAAATGCGCTGCCGTTGTTGGACATGAGAAAAATAAAAAATATGGTAATGATAAGTTTGAATTGTAGATGTAGACGAGAGGAATGATATACTCTGTAGTCTGTACGATGTTGGAAGGCAAGGATGGAAAATCGACTGTCCACAATTTAAGATTCACAATGAAGAAGGCTTGAGATAAGACAAGGAAGGACGACGGACGACGGTACAGAAGAACTTAGCAGCAAGCACCTAAAAGTCTTTACTCGCTCTCTCTCTATTATAATACAATTTATGTACCTTTTTCCATTTAGGTGATGGAAGGAGGTTACTTTAGTTACTTTACAACGTTGTCACTCTTCAGCTAACTCTCGTCTCTTTCTCTTCTTCTTCATCTTCTATCTATACTGAATGATTCTTCTTCTTTCACATCTTTTGATGCATCCTCAAATCCTCAGTCACTCATTCATTTTAGTGTAGGTAGTCACTTAATTCTTTGCAGTCGCGCATTGTCATCGCCAACTCTTCATTATTGGCAAAAAGTAAAAAGTCATATACATACCTATATATGTGTGACTTCTCGTATGACTAAAAAGTTAAAGCCATTCCTCTACAATCTAACTCTTTCTCTCTCCCTCTCTTTACATACACCAATAGTTATGTACCTGTACACTGTACAGATATCAGGCAGCATACAACATGTACACTTGTATTTATCATCATTGTCTTTTAAATCCTCTACACGTATACTCTACAGTTCTACACACATACGCTGGTATGTACCATGTGTATGAAGACAAGAATAGCTAAAATGTGTAGAATCGAAATTAAAAAATATTCCCCGTCTCACCTTTGATGTGGCTATGTGTTGTGTGTATATATATATACTAGATACGAACAACAACAAGCATCACAAGATATGCAAATATATGTAAGTTCTAATACTAATAATGTACATGTGTGTGTACGCAATTGAAATTTTTGTATAAGTTTCCGTTTCCATACACACTCCAAGTCTAAGCCTGTTTCACTCTATATTGAATACAGTCTATTCTATGTATTTGTATTTATTCAAAGACAAACAATATGGACATGACATTATAGATCGCACACAAACACATAGGAAATATATCAACTGCGCTCACATGTGATTCGTCCCCATCAATACAAATGGCATACATTTACACTGTCTGTCATTATTCATATCATATCCTATCGGCTCGTTGTTCGTCACTATTTGTAATCTTGACCGAGTTAAATAGAATCTTGGCAAATATTGTATTTCATTCTCTTCTTCCGACACTATAACTTTTGCTGAAACAAATCTCTTGGAAGTTCAAATATACATATTTAATATTTAATACAATTCCACACGTTTTCTATTCGTCTCATCTATACTTTTTGTCAGCACCATCCTCGTCGTCTAACGTCTTTGTCTTTGCTTCATGTTAAACTTTAGATTGAGCGACAGTTATAGACAGAAAGTTTGTTAAGAATTCAAGTGCAAAGAGCAAGATACTCATAATCTGAATACATATCTCCAAACATAAATACTTTCATTCTTTCATCTCCCATCATCATCTCATCTCCCATCATCTGGAATTAGACAGAATAGAATATACAGTATGTTTGACTTGCAAATTACAAGAGTCTTCAAGTTGAAGAAACCTGAAGATAATAAAATAAACCGTACAAAACTATAGTCAAATCTCCGAATTTCCAAATCAATAATGGGGTATCGTATCTGCGTACTTTCTCAATTCAAAGGTTATTACACATGAAATGAAATCGGATTGCGTAGTAGTAGTAGTAGTGTGTGTGTGTGTATGTACATTTTTAAAATGGCAATATCAAGCATAACAAGAAGCAAGAACAAATAGGTATATACAGATATATATACTACTAGAAGAGGGCAAATTAAAATAAAGGGAGCAAGCACGTGGAAGTAAAAACTAATACACGAACTTGGGCTATAGACTCAATTGCATGTATGTACTTCTTTTTCATGCTTCATTCTGACTACAAAACACACTTGGTGAGAGGAACAGAATGAAAAGGATGTCAGTTATACTGGGAGTACGAGTTTCAAGTCAGCTGGAGTCGAGTTTTAACACTTCTTCCTACCGGCTTCTACATTTCAAGCATATATGTATACTTATGTAAATATTATGTACTATACATTATGCAGGAAGTAGGGGAAAATAAATATAAAGTCCTCGTGTTTGAATATGTATGCATACGTTAACAATTCAAGACTGTGTGCGTTCAGATAAATGCATGAAAAAAGAATAGAGGATTCCGAATTTAAAAGAGTTTATTAATGAAGAGGTGAATTGTGCACACAAAAATTGAGGATTAATCTATCACGTGATTGGATCGATACAAATATGTGTATCTGAGATAGACATTATACCACATTATCTTTTAGAGATCCAGAGGCATCACTTCCACTCTTCTTTGTTTCCATCCATATTCGAAATGTTATTTTGTATGTATCTCTGGCAAGCTAAACTTGGCTTTAACTTAGCAGTACATATTTGAAATTGCGTCTGTATGTTACTTCGGGGCTGTTCAACAATGGAATCCGAGAAAAACCGGGTTTTTGGCCCCCCTACCCGGTGTCCGCAAAATACATGTACGCTAATGTATAAGCAAACGGAGTGTCCGAAATCGGTGACCCCCCCCCCTAAATTTGGATTCCATTGTTGAACAGCCCCTTATTTTATGCAGAAAACGATATTCATCTCATCATCCTCATCCTCCTCTTATTTAACCAAAGTAATTACCTGCTTTCCAATTTTAGACAAATTAATATTATTGCCGTTTTTTAATTCGTGTACATTTTCCATATAATTCTCTCCCAGTGGTCAATTGGCGGTGAACTGGGAGAGAATCTATTTATGCTAATTGGTCTGTCAGTCAAAAGAAGGTAAAGAACTAATTATGTACATGCATAAGCATGTACACTTATGCCGTGACCGTTGACTTAAATTCATTTGTTGTTTGTTATTTGTTGTTACCTATATATATGTATGTATGTATATGTGAATTCTCTTCATCATTTCAGTTCATTGCATACACAATAATATACACACACAATAATACACATACACAGAGAGATTTTCCCTGCAATATTATATGGGATATATCTAAGTATATATTTGCTATATTTTACTCAATATTTACTCGTGTTTGGTGTCTTGCTCAGTTGTGTTTACAGTTTGTATTCAAAGTCAAAAGATTTTGACATAAGGGCGTTTTGTCCATTGAATCAGTTCTCAGCACATGTTTTCAACTGTCAAATACGATACTTACGTGATTTCTGTCAACAAAATTTCATGAATTATTGTTCTTCGAATCGATCTTATTGATTTTCATGAGCAGGATACAAACTAATCTTGTGAAGGGTGAACACACTTGACAGGTGTGTGTGTGTGTGATTTTAGTATATGAATGAACTTATATGTACACATGTGACTCTTGATTGTGAGACATTTCATATACTTGCCCAAATAAATTACAAAATTATTGAACACTACAAATTGTACATAGTGAGAGAATTGAGGATGTGAATTGTGAATGTCTTTGAGTAGTTTGAGTATATGGAGCAATTAAGAAAGGAAACTTGATTACGAATCATGCTATTATATAAATGTATTGACCTATAATCCTTCAAAAGTAAGCATGCATGTATTCGTATATGTAAATTAAGGTACTTTGAAGGAGTCATCCACCATTAGCAACTCGGCATGCTAGTACACATTTTCATTAAAATCTAAAAACGGATGTAAAAATCTATATGCATCGACAGAATGAGCTTATATTTAGTTTTTCATAGTTGAATCAAATAAAATGTTTTGAATATGAATGAGTAAGTATAAGCATATGCATAAATATTTGACAAATACAGACATGATAACTGATAACTGTGTACGAGAATAATGAAACTTTTTACATTGGAATGTATGTACATGAGGAAATAAATGAAAACAGACAGAATATACGCTGCACACACGTTTTCTTTGAAATTAATTTGCTGATTAGTACCATTTACTGCATCTACAATAATGAAATTTCCGTTCACTCTATACTAAATATGCAGTCAGTTAGGCTCTAACTTATATTGACTATTCACTCTCAAAATGACTGTATGGTCAACTTTCAACTACATAAATACTCTTATTCTTCAATCTTTTTATACCTTATATAGTCGATTACTATAGCAAAAGCAGCAACCTTTTCTTAAATTTACATTCTCTGCAATACTCTGCATCCACTTTGCTTTATTTTTGTCTTATATTATTATTATTAGACATGAATCGTATAGTGAAGTCAATAAAATGACGGACCAGTCTCAAGTTGAACAGAATAACACATGGTATTCTGTGTCTGTATACAAGTAGGTATATGTATTATATATTTATATGTATGTTTCTCCTCTACACCACAAATGCAAAAATAGTAATACTCTTATACATTCACATTCAATTAACTATGCTTCTGCGAGAACTAAAAATGAATAATCTCTTTTCATTTTGAATTTTTTTTTATAGACGATTGAATTCTTGTTCCCATTACAAACAGACAATAAGTAGGTAGTAGAATACAATAGTTCTGTTGAATATACATATGCGTATATATAGATGTACAAAAAATATGAAATATGTGACACTGTCATTGGGCATCTTTTTTCCTCATACGTCATAAAATGCCGACACGAGTTATTTGTTTTTTCAAAAACAAAATGGTAAGAGATTATGAGTAATGAACGAATGAAAATAAATATTTTATACGGTTACATATGGAACTGAGATGTTGAATATAGAATTTGAGTGTCAAATATGAAATCTGAATTGAAAAGTGAAATTGAGAGAACAGGCAAAAAGTATTCAGAAAATTATATAAATAATCATGAGACGACAATCTGTATGACAATTTATAAGCATTTCTGGACATGCCTTTGTTTGCTTGTTCGTTTGTTTGTCCCTCCACCAAATTTTTGTAAATGAGAGGAGATGCATAAAATACTGTATATAGGTAAAGGTAAAACATAGATTCAATTATTGCAAATTGTTCCAGATGAGTTGGCCATTGTCATAATACATGCACACACACACACACATATATAGAGTCTTTAAAAAGTCCAGTGAATCAAGTTAAACAGTTAATTGGACTATTACAATATTTTTGAATACTTGGACTTGGCGACTTCACGTGAAATAATATGGACGACTTTTGTACAGTAATGGAGCCTGTTGAATACATGAATCCCAAATCAAAACTGTTATTATAAAGAAAACATGCATGACATTATAGGAGAGTGTTTCTATCATGTACATTCAGAAAAGTATACTGGGGAGGTTTGTATCAATTAAAACTTACTTTGAATTTCAAATAAAATAAAATCAACCAATTCCATGATGAGTCAGTAATTCTAATTAGTATACACTGTGCGTTATATATACACTGGTGAATATTGGTCATGTATTCATGTATACAGTAGTTGTAGCGTTTGCAATAATTATTGTAATTCATACTACAATATTTTACTTACGTTTTACTATAATATACAAGTTGAAATTTATACACAATTACATGTCTTAAAACGTACAATTGCTGCATTTATCTCATCATAAAGCTGTAGCATACTTTGTGTAAATATGAATTAGACTCAAGACATTTTCTGTATTTTGCAAAATGTAAATAGAATCAAATAACAGAAGATTGTGCTGGAGAGAACCCTCAGGTTAGTACAAGTAGAGTTCTATTAAATAGTGAGCCACACAAAGAGATGAGCCACAGCTTGTTGCAAGAGTTGCAAGAACAGGAATATGACGTTACTTTGTCGAGTCTCAAACTTAATTGGCTTTTCTCTATGGGCTTATGTGTTCTCTTGGTAGACTTGAGACTCAACTTTTGTACAATTTTATATCGTATCGAATCAAATTTGCATTACTAAATAAATTGTATTCGTGAATTTAAGGTCAAAACTGAGAACATGGACGGATTGAGATTCATATTTTACCTGTGGTGTTCACTCACAAATGTGAGTCACAATCATAATAGCATTCGATGAGTGTTTCATAAGTGAGACTTGGTTTTCGGACATTCTCTGATTGTTGTTGGGAATTGTGAGCCATATTTACGTGATGGAATTGTTGTATTCTCAGAGATGAGGTAAGCAATGGGATTCTTTCATATCATTTGAATTATGGGCAAAACAATGTAGTAAATAAATCTGAAACTATAAGGTCTTAATGGGGTAAAATCAACAGAGACCAAGTAGACATTATAAAGTTGACACTTTTTATTCCAACCGATTAAGTATCAATGACACTTTCATGTAGACAAATTATCTTGTGGCGAGATGTATAATTCTCTGATTCTCTCTCTTGTTTCCATTTTTGTCCCGTATACATACATATACAACTTCTTTCCATATATTATTTATTTCTCAGTGAGAATTTTTCACAAAATATTTTCTCAAATCAGTGGAATGCCCAATTTTTACTGTACACCGGCATACGATCCATGCTCAAATGTCACTTTTTACGAGAGAGTACCGTTTTACTATTATGTAATAATTTGAGATTAAAAGTGTCACATTATTCTCCAATATGGACCGACCATTAAGTAATGGTTCTTTGATATTTGTAGAATATAGTTAATTAAAACATAGATATAATTTACTTGTTGCATACCAGCTCATGGGTTCGCCTCGCCCACTTTGAACACACATGTACATATATTTACCCAATGTCAAACGAAAGATTATTTACTGGAGTGTTCACAGAAGTTATGCAAATCCAAACAGGTTACCTATATACTCTAAAATTTTACACCATTTATATTTGAACTTCAAATTTTGAAGACATAAATGACATTTTTTTATTCTTCTTCTTACTAATTTAACATGAAATTTGACTTTATTGCATGGTAACCACCGTTAGTCAAATATGTTTACAATTTACAGTGGAAAAATGAAAAATTGAATTTTTTCCATATTTGATCATATTTATCTTTCAATCATGTTTCCATTGTATTTTCTAGTGGCAATCATTGTGAGTTTATACATTCATTGTCAATGTCTGTATGTGTAAAATTTTATTTTGATTTAATCTGTCAGTAATTTTAAAACCAAAGTACTATAGTATGTACTTACTAAAATGGGAAAGGAAAACAAGAATAGGTACGCAAGTACGCATGCAAAAAATGAGATTGTTCATGACACACATGTACTGTCATGTACGTGTGTATTGTGTATACAGGAAATCTAGGAAACGGACGACTAATACAACATGGGTATAGCTTTTAATTTCCAACAAAGTACTAGTATGTATGTATTCTATGTATGTACTTGTCTGCAGGGGGAAAAGGATGATATGAATACACTTGTTCGGCTCAACTATATATGTCTGTATATTGCCCTCACACATGTAGCTTTACCACAAAAATCAGGATGATTCACACCTTCAATATGCATTCAATTTGAACATGCTGTCGTTTTGATGTATGTACAATTTACCAACACGACATGAAATGATATACTAGTAAGTACAGGGAGGCAATAAACGATTACGAGTACTTGCGGCTTCAATTTTGGTTTCTATACGCAAAAATGAATTCTTTGTACATAGTAGTTACCTGTTCGTCATTACATTATATCGTCTTGATCATGAACCTGAAACAAAACAGGCACGAGCAAGGAAGCTACGCTCTTACTCAATTTAATGATATTGATGACTAATCTCACATACATCATGTCATTCCACAATATAAAAGCAAATTTTTTTTTAATAATATGGGGAAAAGTATACAGTAAACGAGAAAGGAGCAACTGGAAATTAATAATTGAACTCATTTAATCAGACAATACATAATACAAGTAAAATGTTAGCAGAAGCATCCAATGTGATATCAATGTATATGGGATTTTGTCTATAAAACTTGCCAGACGTTAGGCGTACTCAAGTACACCCAACACATTGTTTTACATATTTGTTGCATAGTATTTATTGTAGTATTTAGTTGTGGTTTCATCGGTGAGGAGAATTGTAAAACTTTGCCAATATGAAAATTTCTACGTTATTCAAATGGGAAGGTTGATCAAGTAGAACTCTTTTTTAAATCATCCACATCCATAATAACACGAATATGATGTAACGGGACACAAAAAGCCACACAGTGTAAGCTCAAAAGTGAAGTGGACAATTCAACAATCACAACAAATTATGCATTCATACGACAAACGTATTGTTGTGCCTTGTAGATACTATTTTTACCATAAATCGTCATGTTGTTGTGTATATTCAAGACAACTTATGAATTTTTTATTTTCATCTCGTTCAACTGACGAACATCAAAAGCGGCTGATTATCTGCCGTCTTCATGCAAGAATTATAAAAAAAGTTGAAAGAAAATTGAGCATGTGGTCTCGTTCTCGTACGCGTTTGTGTATTGATTTCAAGTTTCATATTTTGCCTTCCTACAATGATATACTTACACATTCATTCAAAATCAGTCAATCGCTACAGATTTACAAATATTTTCAGTATTTTTAATATTTCAATTCACAAATTGCCTTTCCTTTGCACTAAAAGAAACAAATATGAACAAATAAAATACGATCAGTTTCTTTTTCACTATGACACAAAGACGCTCTAGGATCTAAAATGTTGCACTTTCATTCTTATCACTCCTTACGTGCATCCAAGTGATAGGATTTTCATCGTCTGGTAGATTTTAATATTTTCTCATCTACTTGTATCAGTACAACAAAGTATGTGCATATCTTCCATCGATATATTTACAACTCACGACTACAGTCATGATGAAGATGGATGTTTTGTCTATAGATTTGA
Source organism: Gisinianus flammeolus (assembly GCA_034699125.1). Taxonomy (NCBI): domain Eukaryota; kingdom Metazoa; phylum Arthropoda; class Collembola; order Symphypleona; family Katiannidae; genus Gisinianus; species Gisinianus flammeolus. The sequence continues at coordinate 27,254 of JAIUND010000891.1, read as the reverse complement.
TTGCGTAAGTAGAAGGATTTGTATGGTAAAATATTGGAATGACAAAGTCAATAATTTACATGTTGTGAAAAAGCCGGATATGACGCAAGGGAGAGAGAGAGAATGATTCATCCAGTGAAAAAGTGAAATGGACAATGCATACTATCTATATATATGTGCTCTGTGTAAGACTTACACTGTAAGTAGTAGTAGTACTTACTAAGTACAATAATCAATAATGTTTGGAGCTATGGAAATTCATCTTCTCTGTTTCTCTGTACTCACAATCAGTAACAAGATGAGAATACGTGTGAAAAGCGTGGGAATACTGACGAGTACATATGGTATTGGTATTACTCATACTGTGTATCTGAATATGCTACATGAAGGAAGATTTCTATGGAGGTTTGCTTGCTGCTCGAGTCTTGAGACTTTTCTTGACATACTGTGAAGAGGAAAATGATTTTTTATTATTAAAAGTCTATGAAGTTATAAAGTAAATTTGTGGGAGATGGTTCGTATTGTGTAGTGTACTACTATCTATGTAAATATATGGCGTACAGAGTACATACACGAGTATAGACTCAGCTCAAACTCTCTTCATTCATGAATGATGTGGGCAAAAGATTTGGCAAAGTAATGTCAGGCCTTCATAAGGGAAAAATACTTGGAGGTTATTAGAAATAGGTCGGAAAGGAAATAAATGCGTCGGAGCATTGGTTATTGGCCTTATTGGTATGCCTTCAAAAGTATCTAATAGTTTTTAACTGAATAACTCTGCCTTGTATGAACATATTATGTGTATATACAGATAGAGAGAAGAGAGTGAGAGAGAAATGAGGAGCCAGGCTGAGCCAAAGTGTCCGTTGAAATAATATTACATATTACTTATGTCCTCGACATAATTCGGATATATACCTGAAAGCCTTTTATTTCAGTAGTATCTCACACTTAACGACGATATAGAATGATTGTTGGAGAATAACTATAAAATAAAATAGGTATATGTATATTTATTTATATACATACATACATACACAAGTACATCAACAGGGTAACAGAACATTCATTGTGAAGGATCATAAAAGAAATGCGCGTGTGTGTGTGTGTATGTACAGTGAAGGAGAGGTACCTTCATCTTCTTCATCGTCGTCTACTTTTTCTCCTTAAGTTGTTCATACTGGATGGACTAAAGAGAGAGAGAGAGGAAAAAACATCCGTTTGAGTAAACTATAGTGAGTCCAAAAATTACAAAAGCCGTCCAATGATGCTTCAAACCTTTTCCCATGTTTTTCTCGGAAAAATAAATCAGTTTTCTTTACATTTCGTTTCCATATAATTTCCACTTTCTTCAAAGAATTCCATCGACACACATTACCTATATGTATACAGTAAATATTGTTACGTATGTATATATCTTCATGTACACGTGTAAATGTGTGGAAGTGGAATGAATCCTCTTCATAAACATGGTATATGTATGTACTTGTGTACTATGTACATACTCTGTGCCGGACCGGTATAAACATACGCAGACAGTGTGTAGTGGGAATCTAAATAATATTTAGTAAATATGTATATAGGAGCAAAGTTTTAGAGTTTGGTGAGATTTCCTACCTATTGATGAAATACTGTAAATTTCCAATGGACGCATTAATATCTGAATGTCTTTGTATATTTATGAAATTTTCAAGACGAAAAAAGAAAAGTGACCGTTGATATACTAGAATCCTCGCACATCAAGTCAACACATGTCAGTTGCAAGCCCAGACAGTAATTTCTACAATAGGTTTTTGACTGGTCTTAAAATTCCAGTCTCATGATCAGTATTTATGAATTCAATTTCAAATTTGTAGTTATAAAACATCAACTATAACGTGTGTAGTGTTTCAGATAGTCAAAATACCCACATTTGCATTAAGTAGGAAAAATGCTGGTACATATATTTTTTAATTATTCGTATTCAGTCATTTTATCTTCTCGTGTATGTATATGCGGATGATATTCAGCCATGTACATACTAGTACGTAGTCTCGATTTGATAATCAAGCTACTTGGAGAACCAAAATACATGCTTTTAACTTTAAGTAATTTTAGTACATGAAAAGGTGAAAAATTAATAGAGAACAGACATGTATATATATATATATATGGGGAAATGAAGGGATCGTTCATTGGGGGTACTGTAGATTGTAAATCCGTTCGGCACTTGAAATACTAAAAGAAAAAAAATAGAGCGGTGAGGACTTGTGCATACATAGTTGTACACAGTATTTTGATCTTCCTTATCAGGGACGAACCACAACCATATTAAACACAAAGGAATTCAAACGTTACAACTCCTTGAGAAATTATTTTTAATTTTTGTCCAGTACGACGGCCTCGACTACATGTCCACAGTATGTACACACGCATAGACTTTGTCAGAGAAAACGAATAAGACGGCAATCCAAATTCTTCATGTGAACTACATACATAAATACAGTATATTTGCTCTCATTCAATCTGATTACATATCTACATATACTCTAAATTATTTTAATATGAATATACCTACAACAACATACATATGTAGTAGGTACTTATTTACTTAAAAACATGTTACAAAATGGTAAATGTTCTAAGGCCACAGCGGTTAGGGCATATAGTCACAAATACACGAAATGTGAAAGGACACTCAATTTATAATTCCCATGTAGTGTAAGTAGTACATACATACATACGTATTGAAATGGAAGGGTTAGGTTATTTTTATAAAGTATTGTTTTCTACAAAAGCCAATACGGAGCCGATTGAAGGGTCCATGAACTGTTGAACTATCCAGAGTTTTGACTCAAGAATACAAAGACACGAGGCCAAGCCTTAAAACTCAAGATTTATGACACCAATACATTTTCTGTCCGGTCCTACAAGCCTAAAATATTGAAAACATTTGTATATAAAATCATTTATTTGAATCTCTTGCCCATCCAGCATTGCAGATATCTTCGTAGTTGAAAAAGAAATCAGGAAAATACTAGTATAATTTTTCGGTTTTTGGTCATATCTGTATTTTGTTATTTTTACTTTTTTTCTGTTTCGTTTCAGGCTGAAACTTTCAGTCTCATAATTATTTTCATTCACCCTTGACAAAGAAATTCAAAATATGTATATACTGAATTCTAGTATGTGCAATTTTATTTGATTATAAATAATATGCAGAATGCGTCAAAATGTTACATTTTCCAAATAACTTCCTTGATGTCTCATGATTTGCATAAAAGTTCTTGGATAGACGTTTGAGGGACATGAGGAAAAGTATACACTGTGAAGATTATAAATTATAATATCAAAATTTTGTAAGTAATAAATTTTAAGGTCAATAACCAAACGTTTTTTTCTCCTATACTCCAGCTGTCGACTGAGCATTTAAACTATCCACACACTCACTCGATCGTCACACTCAAATAAAAAGCAAGGCCGATAACAAATGGAATAGCAGCAAAAAAAAAAAAATGGAAGAAAGAAAATTACGCAACAAGTTTATAAACGAAATATCTCATCTTTATCTGAATGTAGAAGAAATGCTAAATTATAATATCCTTATTAGTACATGAAAACATATCACGTCGTTTCAAAAAGCATTTCATGTTATTTTACTATTAGGATTATGAAGTCATCTCTAACATCACTAGTCGAAGTGTTTATACTCACAACCACAACTAAATATATAAATTCAGAAGGAAATCGCGACTGCTACTGACACTACTATACTACTGTTGCTATATATATAGTATATAGAGAGAATGAGGTGAGATGTGAGAATCAGCCTCCTTACGCAAGTATTTCCAGTCCAGGTTTTAAATTCCTAAGGTTTGCTGCTTCTTATTGTGCTGTATGAGCCATATGAGACATTTTGCAATGGTTTGGATGTGACATCGCAAAACCTTTTCGAATTTTAAACTGAGCAAACTAGAACGAAAACGAAACGAGAGTTACCATAACTGAATTGTCTCACAAGTATCTGTGGACACTCCGCATAAAATCTATACGCATTTTGAGTAATTCAAAGGATTTTTTTTTGTCGAAGTCGTAAAAGGAAACGTTTGCAAAATAAAAATGACCCTGGCTTGTGCAAAAATACGACGACAAAGCTTTTTGCATCCATAAACTTGATACTTTTCTCTTGCTACTATATACTGAATGGGTTCTTGTTCACTGTTGACCATAGCGTATGTAAAGTGTGAGCAGAATCATTCAACTTTTGTACAAAGCTCGCATAAAATCCCAAGTTTATTTACTAAGTCTATTTAGACTTAACACATTCGTCGAATTTAACTCAACTAGACTTCTCCCCCTCAAACACAACTCTCTTGTTCTGTTTTTCACAAAAAACCATTTATTGCGAGCATAAAATTTTATTCGTAAAAATCTATTCGTGTGTATTGCACATGGTACTATTCTTCTTTTATTGAGTTTACTCTTCTCAATTTTTTTAACCTTGTTTTTTTTCTCTCTTTCTGCGAATGGACTCGGCTAGATCTGTTTCCATACAGATTTTGTACACATTGCTCATTAGTTTCTGTCATTGTGTTTAATAAGCCCTGTGCATAGGTATATACAGCTTGTGCATCACATTAGAGTTCCCTAATCCGCTCTTATTATTTTCCGTGGTTCGTATAGTTCAAGTTGTAATTGCGAAATACACTGTGTACTAAATCGGCAGAACGACTTTTCATCAGAGTGGAACAAATTTTCATTTGGCATTTCAGTGTGGTTTCAGAATTTCTTTCAATATTACAATTTTAAGACTTGTGTTTATAATGTCAATTTTTTTAATTCCATCTTCAAGGGTTATTCATTTTGCATTGACCTGATTGGAAATTTGCTAGGATAAATCCTCAATTTTGAGGATTTAAGGTTTCTCAGTGGTTTTACCTTTGTGCAGAGTTCAGGTCTATACGATACGTCCCTGCACCACAACATATTAAGGGCTATATGTTTATACCAAACAGACATGGTCGGGAACGCGTTGAATATCCTTGATTTTATTGTACAGTAATGCATTTTTATTTTGATTGATTTATGTAAATAATGGATAGGACAATAACAAGTATTAATATAAATTGTTATTTCAAATTTCTAATGTCATTAGTAAAATGTCATTTGACGTATTTCAGTAATACAGGTTTTAACTAATATCCAGACAATAAATTCGTACACTTACCACATGCTATATTAATACATTATATAAACATGTACTTTAATATAAGCTAACTTGTTAAATTACAAAGCCCTGATACCATTATATACTGCTTCGAATATATTTAGTGGAAAATGTAAATAGAAAGATACAATTCTTTTGTTGCTTTTTTGCGCATACACATGTAAACAATATAGACACTGCCAGACAGTCTGAATTTAAGACTTCTAAAGCGATGGAAAAATCTATACATCGTATTGCTTATTTGTTCATCTTATTCCAGACTACTTTCGGTAACATATTATAATCTCCAATTCGAAGACTTGATTAATGTAACAGGTATAGGATAGAGTATAAAAAGTGTATAATATTACTATATGAAAGCCTAGGTACTAATGTTATTTGTTGTTTCCTTCCCATGTTACGTTATGTATTCGTGGTTTGGTTAGTACTACACATTACTTTAGTCTGTATAAAAATTCAGGCTGACTTTCTTTACCTACTAAATTTCTATAGCAGACATTTTTCAATTTTGGCCTTTTTTCTTGTCATTTAAAAATTAATGATATTATGGAAAGTCATTTTTTGTTGAATTAAGCTAGTAACGCTCCTAATAATTCCTGGCGCATTAGGATTTTTATAAATTGTATTCTCATTTGACTGTTATTCTTTATACAGGAAGTACAAACTAAAAATAAGCATTCTCTCATCACTCACTTCTATCACTAATAAAGATATGGTTAGAAACGACAATACTGTAAACACATACATATTTGCGAGTGCAAACAATTTAATTCTTTCATGTAATGCTATTCCCCCAAAAAGGAACAGTTTGTCTGTTCATGTATACTTTTAAAGTAATGACAAGTCGATGACAAGATGTTTTTTGAATATATTAAAATAATATATAAATATGTAAAATTAAATTATTCTGAATCTCTTAATTAGAATTTTATGGTAATCCTCAATTCCTATGTAAATACAATATATGTAATTATGACATAAGTAACTCTTAATATTTTGATTAGAAAAACAGCATAAAAAGCGATGAATTGGATCTTCTTGTAATACTCATCGTGTCTTACTTTTTCGACCACTTTGCGTAAAGCCTAAAAAGTTCGATAATATTTTAACAGAATGATATAATTATAAATCCATTCGTTTTTGAAAGAAGTGTAAAAACAAGTTACAAGTCATTCCTGTTTTAACTTCGAAGCATTTCTTTGTATTTCTGCTTGTGTTTGCTGAGCATCTCAGTAACTGTGACAAGCTTCTTGATCGTCAGCTAAAATCAAAATAGTCAAATAATTCAGCATTGGCTATTGCCAAGTGTTTGCAGATGCATCTACTAAAGAGTATCTACTAATATGACTTACATATTATGTAATAACAAAATTTTAAATGAATCAACTTGAAGTTAAACTTTACCTGTGTCCGACTCATGGTCTGAAGTTCCTTAAAGTTTGTGACACAAATGTGATGTAAAGAGCTTATATCACGAGCGGGATCACCCTGTAAAATGTGATGTTCCTCCGGTTCTGGCCTTTCTTTAACATTCTGTATGCAAACATAAATTACGCTATTTCATTACAAAACACATTGAAGGTAAAGAAAAAGCTAAATTGTAGGGGAAAAGAAAGTGAACCTTACTGATAAATGATCCAAAAAGACAATCATTCTTTCTTTGTTTTTCAAAATAAATGGATTGACAACTTCCATATAAGGTTCCTTCCCTCCAAACTCTACTAAATTTGCCAAGTTTTGCAAACATTTTGCGATCATCACAAGGGAGCGTGCTGCCATTTGAGGTGGAGAATCTAAAAAAAACGGTTATAAAATACTTTTAAAATAGAATAATTATACAGTTCATAGAAATCATTGAGTTCCAAGATAATTGTGACACTGTGTCTCTTTTAACGTGTATTGAATACAGATACCTGAAACAAGATTAAATTGGCGAGGATTGAGCAAGGATGGACAGATGAGACGTAGAAAAATAAATCCACTAACAACGCGAGTTTTGACTAGTCTATAAATAGAGAAACGAGAGTGATTAGAGTTGCATTTTCTATTTTATCTGAACAGATAAACATTAATGCTCATTTGTAGGGTAAAATAGTCTACTAACCGGGTAAAAAGTAAATTTTTTTTACCTTTCATTTGGCCATTTGGCCATTGCTGCACGTTGTAGGCATCCACAAATGTATCTTAAAGTACTAAAATACAAACCATTTTTATTATTAAGTTCATGGGCATATATTTCTCCCCAAGTATCAACAAATTTACTACGTAAGAGGTAGGACATATATAATATATATGTTTAAAAAAAGTAAGCTTACGGAGGACAAGAATCGTAGGCCATAAAGATATTCTCTGTAATTTCATCTAAGACTACAAGAAGAAATTCGGCATTTGCACAGTTATCTCCATTAGGTTCCATTTTACTAGGATTTAATTCACATGACTGTTTTGACTCCAAAATCCTATTGACAGTTTCAGACACGGCAGCATGAAGAAAATCCTCACACACGGATTTCATGTACAAATCCATAAGAGTTGTTGTGAGTGAGTCTGTCCGAAACAATGTTGTCGCTTGAAACACAAGTAAAACAATGCTATTAGTATTATAATAAATAATATTATTTATATTTAAACGAAAAAATAATCCAGTATGAAAATTTCTGTAGAGCCTATTGTTGTTTACTTACTTTCTGCTTCTTTCAACACAGTTTGCTCAGCTATAGATGATAACAAATCAGCTTCTTTCTTCTCAAACCTATTACAAAATATTTATGAACAAATTCGAGTATTAAAGGCTTTACTAAAATATTGGCAGCACCATCTTGTACAAATAGCATTAATTTGCATAATTTTGTAACGATTGTGTAAAAAAATGTTGACTACATACCGAAATATTCTTAATAAAGAATTTGCGAGTGTTGTTCGATTGGAATGACAAACGTCAGCGAGTGCTCTGACGGCTTCCATCTTTGAATCTAATAGCAATTCCTTAAGCGGTGAATACTCTTCTCTAAAAACAGCAAAATTTATAAATTACTTTTTTTATATTGAGTACTAATACAATCTTACATAATAATATTTAGTCCCTCACATTGGCATAATCAGATCGTGAATGTATCGAATTCTCAGTCTTAAAGATCCCCACTCTCCAATCGGCGTTATACCACTTAGGGAGTACCATTCTTCTGTCTGAAAGGACGAAAAATGAAAAATTGTTGCTACATGTGTCGATATTACTACTGTTGCACACAAATAAATAATATGCCAATGCTGTAGTAAAATGACTCAAAGCACAAACTTTCTCCTTAATATAGAGTCCATATTAACTAGTCAATTTGTTCGTTGGCACAAACTTTAATAATCCAATTATTTAAGTACCTCTTCCCCATTCGCGAGAGAGTTAAGATCTATAGTAAGTTCAGCAACTTCAGAGTCTTTGGCTCTTTTCCCCTTATTCAGTACAGTAATTGTGAAGGTAATAACATCAGGTGGAATGTCACTAAAAACAAAAAAATTTCAACGTGACTTTCTGTATTATAATAACAATACTGTGTATATGTATACATATGAAATTAGAAAAATGTGACTTTTGCTTACTCTAAAACAAACTCTTCATCCCAGACTGGGTCATAGCCTAAAAAGATTGAATTATAGCATGCATAATTTTTAGTATATGGTTCAGAAAAAAATTCTTTTCTATTATTATTCAGATTATTCTTATCGTTAGCTGTTTCAAGTACCTGTTTTCACTTTTGTGCGAGCAGTTTTAACTTGATTCAAAGACAAGATACACATGGGATTTGGCACTAATTTATAAGGAAGTCGATGTGCTTCAAGAACGCCCAATGAGAGGCAACGGAGTTCTCGAAGTCTTGCTATTTTTGGGGCTCTGGCCATTTGCGGAACACATAATGGCTGCATAAAAAATGTGCATCATAATTAATTAGTCAAATCATATGATTTGAATCTAGGTAAGCTCGAAAATTTTACTACAATATGGTTACTGCATCAAGTGCAACGACAATGGGGATAAGAATTTTAACGGATAATTAATTTTATATAAATATTTTCAATAATTACCTTCAAAATACCAATCCATTCCTATTTAAAAACAAAACAACATTAATGTATTAACATGAACTTGTAAAAATATTAATATTAATATTTTAATATTATATTTAGTATAATATATTACAATAATTATCATATCTATTATCTATATAGGTATTAATATAAAAATATTGAATTTCCAAGTTAGGTGTACCTGAAGTTCATCTAAGCTAGGAGCACACAGATAGCTCACTGTGGCAAGGCAAGGAAGTGCTCTTTCAACTAGTTGAAAGCAAAAGGGCTTTTCAAAGAAGCTGTCGTGTAATGGATACAAATATGCACATCCCAGATCTACTAGTCCCTTGGGTTTTGTTCTCTAAATGAACAGAAAATATTGTTTCTTTATTACTAATCAGCAATGACTTTGAAGTTTCATTGTAGTGTCCTTTTTGTAAATTAATAATCTGGAAAAAAAACCGGATATAAACTTGAATTTTATACTTTGGGGCTTTCAAATATCATCAAATGTGTATCTGTGCCATCAGCTTGCAAGACAAAGAACATTGACTTCCATTTCTTATTTTTCTCATTACGCTTGTACAAGTAACCAGATTTTTTGCAAACTAGAAACAGGACCATTTAAAATTCAACATTAATTAAATATATGTATATGTATATATATATAATATAATAATATATACAGTATACACACTTACTAAAAATAACACCAATAATAAAGTATATAGTTTGAGGAAACGGTTTAAAAAAATTACCCTCAGTCTTTTTAATGCCGCAAGTATCCCGACATTCGTTGAGTGTGGCATAAATTTTTTCTGGATTCTTTACTTCGGTTGGCTTGTACGCTGAATTTGACTCCAACTCATTCTGTTTGTTTTCAGTAACATTAGAATGAAATAAATGGCACAAAATGTGTTTATACTTTTTAATTGCTATCCATAGTAGGAGAAAACTGAGGATTATTAATAGAATGATAAAAGTGATAATATCTTCAATATAGAAACTATCGAACGACATTTTACTATTACTCGTCATTATTATATACTAGACAAAAAAATGAACGCACGGCAGATTCCTACTATTGATAAAGTATCAAATAATATTTTATTTGATCTAAATTGGTATCGAAATATGATATTATATGGGCAAGAATTGTGGACGTTTAACCATCAAGAAATCATTTAAAATAAACTGCCAAAAATAAACCATGCAATTTTTTTTATACATATACCTACATCTACATCATATATAGAAAAATGAAAAAAAATTGACGAATAGAAGATAAGATTAAACGTTGTCTAAGCATAATGTACGAGAATGCAATTTTGAGTTGGCAAGCTTTCTATCTATTGCTAAATGGCAGTCTGAAGAAAGAATGTAAGTAGCTATACAATGTGTACTACATATTAGTACACATGTGTCTATATTCTATATGTATAACTATCTCATAACAAATTTATTTGTTACACAACAATTATTCTATTGAGAATTTCTATTTCATTTAGTTTGAAAGTCATGCGTAACGTATAATACGTTAATGGTTTTATTTAATAATTTGTAAGTACATGTTTTCTTACTTTTTTGACGGAATGACCCAATGTGTGACCCTCTACGATTTGCTCCGTCCGATAACGATTGATTACACTCTCTAAACACTCAAAAGTTCGACCCCCCATGAGATAACGAACTCCTTTCTTTTCGATTCGAAAACGTTGAATTTGATTATTTATATGGAAAAACAGTGAGTAATCTCCAGGTGAGTTGTCACTAGAGAAAAAAGAAATCTTTGAGCATACTACATTCTAGTACATGTCGAAAACTTATTTGCATTTGTACAAAGAGTCTATGTGAATTTTCGTCATCCCTCTCAATAAATACTTTAATTTAAAGCAAGTGAGATTCGAATATCAAGTATATATGCAAATAATTCCAAAAGGATGACAAAGTTCAAAATAATAATAATGATGAATGATATACCTTGGACGAACTAAAAAGCTCCCTGGTCCAGCTACAAAAACAATTAATTCTCGTTTTATTTTTTAAATATTAGTATTTGTGGAAAATGTTCATTGTGTACTCCTTGCTATAGTAATGCCCTATAGCCTATAGGTATATTCTCTAATTTCAATTTACTAACCTTTAACTAGCATATCAACAGCTATATCTTTTGTCACATTAGAATGAAACCAGGAAAATACAGAATTTGGATCAATGGTATCATCCAAATCTTCAACTAAATCTCGGAAAATAAGTCCTTGCTCTCCTGTGCGGTGAGCTGTAACCCATAGCCAGCCATCGCCCAAATCGTTGTGCATAAAAAATATGTCTCCCTTTTGGAAACTGAGTTCATCCGTATCAGGCATTCTAGTATAAGGAAGGATAGCCAAAACTCTCTTTTTGTCATTGACTGGTTCAGGAGGTGGAACGGGATAAAGTAGACGCTCTTTCTTTAAAAGGTCAGTGACACTTGTGTAATATCCAATTAGGTCCATCAAAGAATCAAACTGACGACCACCAATATAAAAGTCTCCACACACAGCCGTGATTCTGGAGATACAAGACATATAGAGATTACAATTAACTACTAACATTCATTATTCATTATATATGAAAAAAATCGAACAAATCCGAAAGACTTACCTAAAATGATTAATCCCTGAGCGTCCCAAATATGACAAAACATAGGAGCCTGGTTTCCGGTCACTTTCTCTAACTAGATAACTACCTGGTTTCCCGGCGGTTCTAAGCCTATCTTCTGTCGTGTGACGATCCAAACGTCCATGGTACCATCTTTACAAAGGAAAGTGAGGAAAAAAATGAGGATTATTATTATTATTATGAATAGGATGAAGCAAATGATGTACACATATGCACATATACACAGGTTCAATATAAATGAAATAAATTCTACAAAACATGCATAAAATATAATCCTTTTGTGATTACTTACTGATTCTCAGGTGGGGCAATAGGAGTGTCGGTTGGACTATTGTCCCCATTATTGTCACCTTCGAAGTCTAAACCCAAATTGTCCAAATCATCAAGTAAACCAATATTTTCTTCCAGTGTAAGTGGAGGTGGGGGCAATGGAAGTGAACTCAGAGTTGATCTGTCAATTAATTTAAATGTCAAATTATGAATTTCATTCATATACATACATGGCACATGGACAAAAGCTATTAATAATTTGAATGTGTCCATGGTATAAAAGTATATACACCATTACTACTTTACAACGCTGATAAATGAATGACAGTTTCTGATAAGATTTTAATTTTACATGTATATATGTAAAATGTACTTGCTACTTATATTATAATGATAAATGATAATGCAATTATATTACCTTATAAAATCCATTTAGACTGTTTGTGTTGTTGTATAGAATATAGTACAAGTGTTGATGTCAAAATGACACGAGAATTGAACAGTCTACTAATTTAATATATCCTTTTTTCTACCGTTTATAAATTCTGATGACGATGAAATTTTTTGCACACCACTATATATATACACTACCACACAAATCACAATACAAAAAAATTCAAGATATGCCGTCTGCAATTAAAGTAGTAGATTTAAGAGGCATGATTATCATCTTGGCTACTACGTTGATGCAAGAAGAGTATAGTCTTGTCATCATGTCTTCGTTTCTCACTATATTTATATCCTTCTTAATTAACTATTTATAGTGTACGATGAGCGAAATAAACTTGACAAAATCATCGTCTTTTTGAGTGTTTCCTTTTATCTAAATTAAAAAATAATGATAGGGATAAAATAATGTTTTAAACATGATTATATAAAATTCTAGTATATTGTAAATGAGCATAAATTAGAATGATAATAGAAATAAATAGACTTACACATTTATACTGATGACTTTGACTCAAAGTCTGTGATCGTGAGTATTTCCTGCGAGTGAATGAATGAAGAGTGTGGGGGGTACCAAAAGAGATGAATGAATCACTAGGTAGGTTTGTAAGTCTGACTTCATGAATCCAACTTCATATCCATGACGTAAGTCCATGACGTTGACACGAAAGCTAGCCAACTTGAGATTCGTGATTTTGAAGTTGAGTCAACTTGGAGTTTGGGCGAGAGGGAGTATTTGAATAGTCGACCACATTTTTCTCAAAGGGAACTTCCCTTAAGAGAAGGATTCATCTGAACTAAATAGTGCCAGGATGACAAGCGAAGGAAGAAGATTTTACAAACCTAAATTTCTCGCCTTCGTCAAGTTCAGTCGCCCGCTCAGAATTTATGAATTCTCACCCAACTTGGCCAAAGTCAGTTTAACATTAGGGATATACAAGGCGGATTCACGAAGTAAAGTTACAAACCTACCTACTATATATTCTTGTAAAAGGGAAGCTTGTAATATAAATCCGAGAGACTTTCTTGCGACTATTTGCTATAATACATAATATATTATCATAAGAAATGTGACAAAAGGGGATGTAGTACGAGTTGCAATGAAGAGAAACAAATGATAATGACAGTAGTAATAGTTAATTTTGTTTTCACTTCGTCCTTCTTGACCAGTCACTTAAGTAATTAATAATAATAATAAATAATATGCACAGACAATCAAAGATTGACGGTAATCGATTTTTCCCCTCAAAATATACTTTTTACAGACTTGCTCCGCTATATCGGACAGCGCCAAATGCCAGATGCCATTCCGGTGGAAAAAAAATTGTATCCAAAAGTGAATTTTTCGTGTGGAAATTGTGATTGTGATATTTTAGGACGAAAACTCGCGTACAGAGACGAAGAAGCGTAATAATTGCCGTTCCCTAAATCCGTTTTCCAAATTTAAGTGGAAATACTAATTGCCTTTGGTAAGTACAAGTAATTTTACATCATCTCAATAATTTGAGATTCTCAAGACATTGTGAGAAGGAGTTTTGGGTTTATCAGAAAAAAGACGTACTCATAGACACACCACAGGGTATTTAGACTGAGGTTATTGAAAGGTTTTTTAATTTAAGAATTAGTTTAAGAAAGATACCGATATCTAATTCTACCACTTTCAATATTTGGATTGAGAGTTACTGTGTAAATATCAGGCAAAGGAAGGAAATTCATGAAACATTAATTTATAAAAACATAAACATTTTTCGTTACAACATACTACAAGCTCAGTGAAAATAAAAAAATAATGATGAAAATCTTCCATATTTCGCTGTCTGTTCAATAGAATGGCTCTATCAGACAAACTACAAATAAATTATATACCGTGGTATAATGTTTAATTGCATTCTAAATTTTGATTGGGTGTCAAACAGGAGGAGAATAACACTTTAATTGGTAGCAATAGATAATCATACTGTTCTCGAACTTTTTAGGTCTGCTATTCGTATAACATATAATAATATGGGATAGCCGTCTATTTTATTATGCCTGAATGCTTGTTTATTGTTTTCAACATAATACGGAAAAATGTAGCCAACAATAAAGTAATGTTATTTTTTTATATTTAAATACAATAGAGACAATACATAGTTAAATAAACAATTATAATGATTTATTCTGGGTTATTATGAATTGAAGACCGCGAGCAAAATTTGCTTAGCAAATGGTTTTCGAAAAAAATGTTTTTTGTAGACACACGTACAGAACACGATTGCTATAGTATAAACCAATCATTTAAAAATAAAAAGTGATAGACACGTAGCTCATCAATGCGAACAAAACGTACATGTCTCCATTTAAAAATGTTTTTTTAACTAATTCTAACTACGTAAATAAATATTTTAATAATTACTTAATTTCTGTTCTTTTCTTTTTTGTTTCTTTTCGTACATATATAGATATACAAGATCTACTGAACGACCGACCTTAATAACAGTGAATATTGTAATAGTAGACAGCATATACTCTTTGTTGGGAGTACGAGAAAAGAAAATGGCAACAAACAACTATTATGGATTTACCCATGGAGGGACTCAGTACGGGTAAATTATTAAATTGATATAGTAAATTAAAAAACATTTTCAATGCTTGATGAAACGAGAAGACGAAAATGATTATTGATTATTCAATATGCACCAATTTGTAATTCCATGTATGCTGAGCATAGATGAATTAAGAATTTATACAACCAAATTTGTTGGAACTATTATTAAAATGGGAATAATTTCCTACTTTTTTATATTGTTACTATAATATATTGCTAATAATTCTGTAGGAATCAATATCAAGCAACACCTCCTTCTCAAGGATATACAACTACTCAATATGGAGCTGGCAATCAAGCATCATCACAGCCACCAGCACAAAATTACCCACCATCAGGAAATACCGACCCTAATTATCTAATAGGCGGATATGCTCGTCCAACTGCAGGACAAGTTCAAGCGACAGCACAAGCTCAGCAGTCATATTATGGCCAGGGTCAAACTGGACAACAAACATATGTACCCCCCGTGGGTGTACCAGTAACTCCGAAAACTAATAATAATAATACTGCTGCTCCGAGGCCCGCTCCAACATCTACAGTTTATCCAACTTATTCTGCGAATACTGCTGGAAATGCTGCTTCTTCTTATGCTGGTTTTGCTCAACCCGCTGCAGCTACGTCAACAACTACCCCAACAACTAAATGTACGTATAATATTGAAGAAAAAAAACGATCGAATTTTTTTTCTTTATCACATAACTATAATAGTCGTCTAGTAGTAGTACTATTAATTTAGTGGCTGCATTGATTGAGAGAACAAGAGCTGGGTTTCTTTTGAATATTATGTAAATACAAAAAGCTTCTCTTTTTCACTATTTTCAATATTGCCATTAAATTAAAAGCATGTTATAATGGTATGCGCTTTCAGCATTTTCTAACTATGATGCAGCGGTGTACAATGCAGTGACTGCCTACGCACAAGGAAATACTGGATCTGGTGGAGGACGAGGTGGAGGATTGGGTTATAATAATAAACGAAGTGGAATGGGTGGTAAAATGAAAGGATCTCGTGCACCACCTAAACCGCAAACTCTTCATTATTGTGATGTTTGTAAAATCAGCTGTGCAGGGCCACAGGTATGTCGAAATATAAATTATTTACATATAAATCAACGCCATTAAGTTGAATGTTACATGTTATGTTGGGCATGTCAATATTTACAATTATTAGAGGATTTCAATTTTCATTATAGACTTACAAAGAGCACTTAGATGGACAGAAACATAAAAAGAAAGAAGCTGCGGCCAAAGTTGGAACGCCTGTAGTAACCAAAGGAAGTCCACCTGGTCTACGGTGTGAACTGTGTGATGTCACTTGTACTGGAAATGATGCCTATGCAGCTCATATTCGAGGAGCAAAACATCAAAAAGTATTATTTAATTTAATATAAATAAGTATGACAAATGTGTATTACTAATTGTATCATCATTTTCTTTTTCTTCGGATAAAAACTTATTGGTATTGTATTTTATTATCTCTAATAGGTACTGAAACTGCACACAAAACTCGGTAAACCTATTCCATCTGATAATCCAACTGTTTTGGCACCAGGAACTACTGCCACTGCTACCTCTGCTGCAACTCCCTCAGCAACACCATCAGCACTCAAACAAGTCCCAATAACTCCTACAGCGACACCATCATCATCGGGAACAGGGAACTCGACTAACAATTTTGTTAAACCAGTCACTCCAAAAATTAACTTTATTGGTCCCAAAGCGGATTTTGATAGATACGGTGCAAGTCCTACAACTGCTGCTGCTCCACCTGCAAATGCAGGAACAATTACTCTTGGTGCAACAAAGGACTCTACTTCCACAGATAACAATACTAGTAGTACTCCACAATCAGCAACTATTGATTTTCGAACTGCAATCCCTGGAAAAACCAGTATTTTAGGATCATTAAGTACTTCAACACCTATCATCACACCAGTCAGTGTACCATCACAACAATCTGAGGTCCGTAAGGATTCTCCTCCCGTTTATACGGAAAAGGATATTCAACCCGTAGGACAAGATTATATTGATGAAGTTCGAAGTGACGATGGTATTAATTTTTTTAACAAAATTTATCATGTTTTTGAGGTTAAAATTAGTTAAAAGTTTACACTCTGCTTTTTATTTATTTTATTTAGGTAAATTGATATCATTTAACTGCAAACTTTGTGAATGTCGATTCAATGATCCCAATGCTAAAGAAATGCATATGAAAGGACGTCGACACAGACTACAATATAAAAAGAAGGTGAATCCAGATTTAGTCGTAGATGTCAAACCATCAAGCCGTCAGAAGAAAAATGAGAGTCGTTCAAGTCGACCTAGTAGACGAGGTCCCACATCTGATCAGTACGTATTATGATATCAATCTGAAAGTTTGGAACGTCAAGTTTGATTCTTCGGTTTGAATTTCTATACATCTCTATACATCTACTGTTCATCTACACATACTAATGTGTACCTAAATAAATCATTTATTATAGATTAAATTTTAATGATAAAACTATTTTATAATAGATTCCCCCGTGGTGCAGGACCTCCACCGCCATTGATTTCACGTGGATTCGGTCCACAGTCGGTAAGTAATGAGAAATGGGAAATAGTTTTCCGATGTAGGGAATAGTTTGTTATGGTGAATCTAAAATTGTGGTTATTATGTAGTACCCGGGACCAACTCCACTCTTTTACATCCCACCATTGATTCGACGTAATGAAACAGCGGAGGATCATTATGTAATGTCTAAGCATGCTGATATTTATCCGAAGGAAGAAGAATTGCAAGCGATTCAAAAAATTGTCTCCAATACAGAAAAGGCATTGAAATTTGTATCTGATCAATTTGCTGAAGCCGATGCCAAAAAAGTCAATGGAGTGGTACAAGAAGCAGGACCGTAAGTTATTATATCTCTACTGTTGTAATATTATATATTTACAGATGAATCTTTAATAATATATATTATATTTATGTGGTAATGCACTCTGAACATTTATTCACGCTTGATTTGTAAAAAACTTTTTTTTTTGTAGAGAAACTACTGCTACTCCTACCACGCCAACTCCTGCTACTACTCGAAATGAAGCTGAACTCCAAGTTCATCGTATTCTGAAAGGAGTAATGCGAGTTGGACATTTAGCTAAAGGACTTTTACTCAAAGGAGATCGTGAGGTGGATTTAGTTGTTCGTAAGTAAAATTTTAATATTTGTAATATATTTCGCCTAAATAATTTAGGAATGCATTTGAGTCGCGTTGCGATTTATTTCTTTGTGATTCAATAGAACAAAAACAAGTAATACAGAGTATTTTTTAAATTATAGTTTATTATTAGTAGAAAAACGTAGGAAATATAATTCACTGAATTAAATTCAGAATTAGGACTTCTCATGCTACCAAGTAGCCTCAAGTAGGAGATATGTAGGTCTACTAGGTACATTTAAAATATGAAGTGCGAAAGAAAGCAACAGTATTAACTAGTATTAAATAGTTTATACAGAGGGTGTGTCTTCTTTATAAAAACGATTTAAAATGTACTGGACAGTCAATACTTACCGCACAATCACAAAAGTAGTATTGACGGTACAGTTCATTTAAAAAGCTATGACAAAAGTAGAGTATTTAATTAAACAATCATATCAAATTCTACAATACTGTGCATTAGATTCTCAGTTAAGTATTTGTAAGCATACATAAAGAACAATTAACTAAAGCGAATTCTCTATTTTGGTGTCTAGTTTG
Source organism: Gisinianus flammeolus (assembly GCA_034699125.1). Classification (NCBI taxonomy): domain Eukaryota; kingdom Metazoa; phylum Arthropoda; class Collembola; order Symphypleona; family Katiannidae; genus Gisinianus; species Gisinianus flammeolus. The sequence continues at coordinate 8,305 of JAIUND010000891.1, read as the reverse complement.
TTCAGAAAAGCCGACTTTGACGATGCTTAATAAAGTTGCTGATACTCTTCCAGAACATTTTCAGGTAAGTACCATGTTATACACATTTATTTTGTCGTTGTACAATTATCGTGGAAATTTTACAGTACAGTTATCACGAGACACTAGTATGCTTTATCAATGGACGTTATGTTGGTTTTACAGACAGTTGCACCAGAAGAAAACTATGAAGTAGTAAAAGATGTGGCGAATTCGCGTATCATAGTAGGATCCATCGTGGAACCAAAAATACAAGTAACCGTGACTCTAACTTCTCCGTTGCTGCGAGGTTCTTCAGCAGGTGGTGAGATCTTTTGTTCCTGGCTTTTTAAGGCATTTTTTTTGTATACTATAAAAAAGATACCAGGTGATGTAGGTTGATTGGTTCATGGTTGGTTTCATCCCAAAGGTAAATGACAAATTTTTTCTTTGGAAAAAAATTTAGTGTTCAAGTTCTTTAAGTTAATCATTTTCCCTCGTATATACTCATATTTTACATTACCTTTTACTGGTACAATTAATGTAAGACTAACTTAGATTTCACATTTTCTTTCTTTGTAATCCACTTTTTTTTGAATAATTATTATGATAGTGTTATTCGAGTCTTTTATTTGACCTGGTAAAGTATGTATTTACTATAATCAGGAACGTGTTACGTTACCTTTTTTTTTTACTCCTACCGAAAAAATCAATTACTTTTTGTGTTCAAAAAGTAATTTTCGTGGTCATTTTTAAATCTGAAATCAATGTTTTTTCTGTGTTGATAAGTTGACAAGTTTTGTTGTAAGTTCTTTGAGATGCAAGAGAAATCGTTGAGATGGTAATTTGATGAAAGAAAAACTAACGGAACAAAAAGAAGCGTTTTGGCCTTTGGATGATGATGATGGAAAAATTCCCTGTAATTTCATATTGACAATCAAATATGAAAGTACAGAACGAAGTTTTTATCCGCAAGTCAGAGACAATGCATTAATAACCTGAAAATGAAACATATTTGTGGAAACGGATTTTCTCGGGAAGCAATGATGATTGTGAACATAAGGATCAAAAAAATGTTCAAAAGTTGAAAAAAAAATTGAAAAGAAAATAATAACCACCATAGCCAATAGCCACCACCTTAGACATTTCACACTCAGACTTTTTCATTTAAACTTGTGAATTCGCCAAAACTACCCACTCACTCAAACTTAAATTTAAAATCGTGTACAGTTTTTTTTTTTTCAAGTAACTATTTTATTTCTTTGAATTGGGGCTACCTATTATATAGTTGTTTCTTCTCCTGGACCTATTTCATAACATTGGGAAATGATACCGTTTAGTTGCTTTTACTTTTTTGAATCATTCATCCAACAAAGTTGTAGCTGTCCAATTTATGAAAAACGTCCTGGGTGTTCAATTTATAACACTTTTTTGCACTTTCTGATACCACGTCGACTTTTCAAAACCTTTGTTTTTCAAAAGGATAGTACAAACGGAATAGTTAAAAAAAAGGAGATAACTAATTTTGAAGAAGTGCACAAAGGTGATTTTCGAATAACTTGTAATGGGAATACTCGATGAACATTTATTATTTTCCCATGATAAAACGAAAATAATATATTATAGTTGTACATAGATGATTCTATGTATAAATATTATATATAAGAGTGATTAAAATATTTGTAATTTATTATTATTTATTTAAATAATAATCAATAACTCGTGATGGCACGAGGTATTATTCTCTTATGTTCATCTTAAATAATGATTTGAATGTGAGTTGGGTAGTTCCTTATGCAATATGATTTGATCTGATGTGTGTAAATGTTCGAAAGCAGAGGCCACAGCGAATCAGGTGAAGGATGACACTGATCTTTTGGACAAGGATAAATGCCTAGGAGCTCTCGCCTCTCTCAGACATGCAAAATGGTTCCAGGTGTGCATGTGCTCTAGACTTGTTTTTTTTGTCATATTAATTTCAAAATTGAAAGTATTTTTGAAGAAAAAAAACGTCTTACTCTTTTTAATGTCAATGTATTATTCGTATTATTCGAGCTCTCTCATCTTTTCTCATCTTTCTTTTTCAATTTAAAGTCAAATCTAAAAAATCTAAATAGTATTACTATAAAAAAAGCAATGACAAAAGAATAATATCAATTTAACAAAAAAAGATCAGATCTAAGGCACATGTTCCATTATGAATTAAGACAGAGTATTCACCAAATAAATTGTGGATTTTTCGAGTAGTCGAATTCGACCATTATCAATTTTTTTCTGAATGGAGGATAAAAAAGTAGTAGTAGGAAAATATATTATTTTGGGACAATTCCCAAAATAATATTTTTTCCTACTTCTAGTTTGTTATCCTCTATTCAGAAAAATGATAGTCGAATTCGACCACCCGAAAAATCTACAATTTATTTGGTGAATAATCCGTCTTAATCCTTTGCAGCCTCTTGATTTCGTATATAAACATAATTATGTAGCCTTTTTAAAATCAAATAAGTTCTGATTGTATCACTGTCTTAATTCTAAAAGTAATGATGCAATATATATATTTTTTAAAAGAAAAGCCAAGCTTTTGTATAATTACAATTTCTTACAGAATGAATATTTTAGAAAGATTGCCACCAGAAATAAATTCAAGACTACGAGGCTGCAAAGTATAAATAAGGAATCTAAACAAAAAAAAATTAGTAAAAAATTTAAAAAAAAAAATGCTGAGGTGGTGGCCAAATTTGTCATTTTTACTTTTCGCTATCAATTAATATTTCAAATTTTGATGGTAATACAGAATCATAATTGTTTTTCCTGTTTAAATATATATTGTCTTGTTTATATGAAACTGTGATATGATAAAAATATGTTAGAAACGTTTTCGTATTTAAAATTAAAAAGTAGATCTATATTAGTTTTATGCCTACAGTAGTGTAGTTGTTTACTGTATTGGACGCTTATTGACTCACGTTTTAATTGATTTCTATTTAAATGCAATAAACCTTAGGCTAGAGCTACATCGCTGCAGAGCTGTGTCATCATCATTCGTATATTACGGGACATTTGTCAACGAATTCCTGAATGGAAAGCATTCCCTTGTTGGGTAAGTGTTGTTTTAGTCTATCATTTCTATTGTCTATTAAAGAATTAATAATCGAAATCATCACTGCTAATAAAAACTGATTCAGGTGTTCTAATCTTCTAATCCGAGATGTCAATTGTTTTTTTTGTAGGCTATTGAATTGCTGACTGAAAAAGCAATAAATAGTGTTGGTATGCCAGTCAGTCCAGGAGATGCGTTTAGGATTGTTTTGGAGTCAATTTCATCGGGCATACTTTTACCCCATGGAAATGGGCTTTTGGATCCTTGTGAGAAAGAATCATGTAAGGGATTTATTAAGATTAAACTTGTTTGCACAGGAAATATTCGGACTTAAACATTGAAAAAAGCAATATGCCTGATATGCCCTGAAGCTATTTTAAATTTATTTTACTGCCGTGTAGTAAAATAAGTAGTTATGTATAGCTCAACAAATCTCAATTAATTAATTGCCTTTTTTCTCAATCATTAATATTTAGGTGATGCTCTTCAACCCATGAGTGATCAAGAGCGTATTGATTTTACTGCATATGGCCAGGTTAGACTCTTGAAAGATGTACCAGTACAATTGTTATTATTTGTTGCCATCATTTATGTCACTATTTATTTTTGTCAATCATGTGTAGTAATGAAAATTGTTGTAATTATTTCACAGAAAGCTTTACGTATGATATCATTCAGGAAGATTCATGAAGTACTTGGAATGGAATTGCTGCCAAGATTTAATAGAAAGGCAAGCATGTTAGGAAATACTAGGAAACGAAGAAGAAATAATAGTGCCAGTGCGGAAGCAGAAGAAAGTGAAGCAGATGGTAAAAAAGATAAAAAAGAAGAGGATGTTAAAATGGAAGTAGAAACCACTCCGGTAGCAGTCGATCCGGTGGTTGTAAAGGCTGAGACAGAAAATTAACTGCATTAGTAAATAATAATCAATAATATTCATTAGAATTGTATAAGAATTTAAACTCGGAATCCCCCATTATTATTATTATTATATTTACACAAGAGTGGGTCTTATATATGATTATAACTTAATTCTACTTTATAAAGTATTATTATTACTACTACATACTATTATTTGTTGAGTTAAGATGGATTGATCAATGTTATTATTATCACTGTAACGTTTATTATTATTTTAATAATAGTTTCTTAGAATAGGTAATTATTTGAAAGCTCATATTTATTATTATAATAAAATTAGGTATTTACATTACTGTATGGGGGATAAGCTATGCTGTATTTAATTCATCTCACAGGTATTTTAATAACATTCAACTTGAATGCCTGTAATCATTATACATAGTATGTATGGTTGTCGCTTGAATGTTATGGTTTTTGATGACTATCTATCCAACTTATCAAAGCCAACGCGTAACTGTTTATTATACCAATTTTATCTCATACTGAAAAATTTTAAAAGTCACGTAGTATGCAATTTGTAATAATAAGACATCCCAATATCAAGTGGTTCAAGTCATTCTTTGATGCCATGAGGAACTATTTATTAAAGTACTATTATACTTACTTGGCAAAAAATGTATTCCAAGTGTTGACAGGTAATTGATGGATATTATAGATTTAAATTTTGTGCTTTATAAAAGTGGTTCAGAAAAAAATGAGACAATTTCGTTTCGTTTCAAAGATGCTTGTTACTACAGTTGGAATTAGCTTTTCAATAAACAAATAGATTTCAATCATAGTAATGATAATGATAATAATCATATTATGATTGCTTTGAGCATATTTTTATGGACAAATTAATAAATGGGTACATAAATACATCTAAATGCATAAGAAATGTATTTAAAGGACAATTAAGTATTTACTTACGCAGAGTGAAATTGAGGTTCATAATTTCTGCTAAGTTATTAGTATGTATTTTAGTTCACATAAATCTGTAATTTTGCTATTAATATAGTGATCTTAGTCAATTTCTTTTTATAATCTTTTTGTTGTTTTCGTGTTGTTTATTTACTGATTAAATATGCTAATTTTGTTTATGGGTTAAAAATAAAAAGAATTGTCTGTAAATTAAATTATTATATACATACATTCACTTATATTCCTTTTTAATTTTTAAAAAGTAAACATTTTTATCTTCTAAACACTTGTAAATTATTGTTGGAAGAAATAGAGTGCTACAACTGATTGTACATTCTCGAATGTTTTCACATAAAAAACAAAACTGACCAAAGTCCTAGAAATCCGAGTAAGTACTGCTGACTAAGTATTGTATATTTAGTTTATAATAATAATAATGAATGAACTGCATATTATTTATAGACTAAAAATGAAAACGTAAAGAAGTATAGAACACGAGCAAATGGTATTCATGGAAAAGACAAGAGTTTGGCGTATGTATGTATACATTGTATAACTATTAGCGAAGGATTTTGGGGTAAAATAAAAGTAAATGAGATAAAAGTTTTACGTACGACTATAAGTACGTACGACTATAAGTATACGTTTTGTCTTACGCTTATTCAGGTAAATCATGTATTTATTGAAGAGTTGTGAAAGAAATGAGAAAAATACGTGTGCATATATGTGGAATGGCGGGTAAAATCAACGAAAATGAGGGAAGAATCTATGAATAATATGAAGTTGTGAACGGGTCGAATACGACTTTTCGCTTTTTTTCATATTAATATGCACAAAAACATTTTATATTAAATTATTTTATATTATTATTAAATTATTATTATATTTTATACTAAATGTTAGAAATTTTTAAAAAAATTTCACATATTTTTAATTAATTTACAAACATCAGTTAAATTCAAACAGAATATATGACGATTTCTTTCTTGTGGTTTTTCGAATTACAAAATCATCAAGAAACGCTTTGGCGCCAAAGCGGTCAAAAGAAAAACTCGATCTTTTAAACTAGGTAGTCGTATTCGACCCGTTCTTCTATTCACATCGGCATATCGTTCGTGAAACTCCAAAAAGTGGCCTAACTCCACTTTTGTAAAAATTACAGGAGAATGAAAAAACAGTTTTTAATGCATTATCGTCAAATTAAATACCTTTTAGGCCTTAAATTAAGCAAATGACTTTTTTAACAACAGTAAACAGATGAATTATTTATTTCAGGTAGGAAAAAAAATTTATATACATATAAATTTGCACATGAGTAGAACGGTAGAAAGCCAGATTTTATGCTATATTTTTATATGCTTAAATGTAGTTCATTATAAGCAATTTTAATGCCGTTTTTGCGACTTTTTCATTTCCTTTTGTTCCTCTTTGCTTGGTACTGAGCCATTGAGTGAATGTCCATGATTGAGCTTCATTTTAGAAACAGATTATTAATAAATTTAGAATTACTTTTCAACCCATAAAAATTAAACAGTTGATGGATAAAAAAATTCTTCATTTTTTGATATAAAAATATCATTTTTGATTTAAAGTGCAGTTAGGCCATTTGTAAAATATTCATCTCGGCGCATAAGTCCTTTTCACAATGACCCAATGTCCCTATATATGCCGAATTCAAAATGCACAATGCCGCGTTTGTCTTTCTAAACACTCCACCGAGCACATAGGTGACCTATGATAGGTCCTTTTAGAATTAACCATTTCGGCTATAGCGCTTTTTGGAGTTATGATGCGGGTAACAAGAAATGATTGTGAAAATTATATATTAATATATCGCCCCTCTCAGATAAGGGCAGTTGGGGTCAAAATGAAAATCTCTGATTTCTTTCAAAGTCGCTCCAGTAGTAGATAGATCAATTTCCTGCCTATACTATCAAGTATAATTTTTTGACGTCTCGGGTCACCCAGATATTTGACCTCGGAGTGTGCAAAATGCACTGAGAAAATATTTTTTACGGTCAAACTGTACCTCACACAGCATTAGTGTAATGTACCATTCTTTTCTCACATTGAGGTCAATCAGGAACAAAAATTGAAAAAAATTATTTCGACATTTTTACTTTTCATGTACATACTTTATATGTTATTTTCCATATGTCTCAAACTCCATGTTCTACACCGAAAGCCATAAAACTTCTGACGCTTGTTTTTAGATTTTAGTTTATAAACAAAAGTAGCGTTGAAAGAATTAGGGCTTTCGGTTTTAATTAAGGACTACATAGCATTGCGGCTTATCAATTTGATATTTTCGCTCTTCAAGGATGATACAAGGAATCATTGAAGAGCGAAAATACAAAAACACAAAAATTTTCTTTCTTTTTTTCAAACTGCGGAGTATTTTTTCTCCCAAACTCGATCCTAGGTGTCTTCCTGTCTACTTCCAGAACCTAATTGTAGAAAAGTTAACAATCTTTACCCAATTATAGTTAGTTATTCATAATTGGTAGTCAAAAAATAAGAAATTCCCATAATCGTCAACATAACAATTTATGTGAACTTTCAGAATGAAAGATCAAGGGAAAAATATAAGTAAATATTTTACACCTATGTAGGCACTTTTCTATGTAGGGAGAAATTATAAGAATTGCATTTTTATATTATTCTTACATTTTATTAATTACTATCACGAAGCCCACCGATAACGCGGCGCGTTATGTGTGAATTTGTCCGATTAGAGTAACTAACCACGAACCAAACCCGCCCTTTGTTAAGAAATTAAAATCCGAGATATAAGTGCTTTTGCTTTGATCGGGAAGAACAGTGTTTTTGCGCTTGCGCTCCCCCGGTCTCAACTTCTGCATCTGATTTTAATTCTACAGTTGTTTATTCTTTTTTTGCACTCGCTTTGCTCGCGCTCCTCCGGTTCGTATTTTTTTTCCAGGGTTAAAAATTGCAAATACCTATAGCACTCGCTTCGCTCGCGCTTTTCTGAATTCCAACTCAGAGGAAATTACTTCTTTTTGCTCTCTCTCCGCCATCTAGTCGATGACCCCTGAACTAAAGTATAGTTGACCCAGACATTAGTTCCGAGGTCATCGGGTTGATGGCGCCACCATTGAGTTCCAATTTAATCTAAGAGATGGCGCTGCAATGCACTTTTTTGACAATGGAAAATTCCACTCGCAAACTGCGCAGTTAAATTTAACATGCACGTATATGCATAGCACAGTTGTGTCATTTGGTTTAGCGAGATAAGCGAGTTTATGAACAAGCGAGTCAAGCGACCAGACAGGGTGTATGGGACGGTTGAGGTAACACTTTAACTATACACTCTGAGCACAACTAATCATGTCTGGCTCTGTGAATTGTGGTTGAAATACCCATAAG
>JAIUND010000890.1:0-48524 GCA_034699125.1 Gisinianus flammeolus | reverse complement strand
GCGGGTTTTGGGCGGGAAGGAGTCGTCCGATTCCGCCCAAAGTAGTTTCCCAGAATCCCCGTATTTTATGCTTTTAAGCAAAAAAAGAATCAAGACTCTAGGTCATACTGTTCTCTCACAATCGCGTGACGAACAGACAGACAGACAAACAAACAAACAAACAAACAGACAATGCAATATATATATATAGGTTAGATGTTAGAAATTTGTAAAAAAATTGTAAATATTTTTAATTAATTTACAAACTTTAGTTAAATTAGTTAAATTTAAACAAAATATATGGCGATTTCTTTCTTGTGGTTTTTCGAATGACAAAATCATCAAGAAACGCCTTGGCGCCAAAAGGAAAACTCGAATATCTTTTAAACTAGGACCCGTTTTTCTATTCACATCGACAAATATTTGCATCAAGTATTTACATTTAACTTATCACAGTAACTTCCCTAGAAGCCACCAAATAATGTTTCTATGTACTTTACTAAACATTTCTAAGAATTGATCTTGTGCATTATTTATTCAATTCCCACATAATATTATAAAATATAATGTATTATGAGACATTGAACAAATGAAGAAATTATAATATCATAAGAGTACTCTGACAAAGACTAGAGTTGCTTCAAAAATAGACAAACATTAAGACTTCACAACTATTCTGAATCACTAAATCATAATATTCAAAGTAAACTAAACACAGTAAACACTTGAGTAAAACTCTCTCTAAGCACTTTTTGTTTCAAAAGAAAAAACTAGAACAACTTCTCATTAGTAGTTGGAAAATTTTGAACTTTTCAATACCCTGCCAAGTTGCACCATTGGATTTACATTTGTGGTTTTTTTCTACATAAAAAAACTACCCAATCTCATAACATAGGTAATTAGTAATTATACTAAAAAAAACTTGTTTGAATGAAATTTCAGGCCTATTCTTCCAGTACTTTTTAAAAATAAAAATTGAGTTCATCCGCGAAGGAAAAGCTCATACAGTCATGATTTATAACTAATTAAGTAATAATTAAATCTTCTATTAATAATTATCCTTCACAAGGCTGGAAACCTTCAAATACTTCAGTATAATTGACAACCAAAAAAGTAACAATTGCCCCAACGGCTGAACCTAATTGCGTAACTGCTCCACACCAAAAAAGTCCCCGTTTCCCTTCAGACCGAAGAATCATAGCGACAGATACTTTGACGTAGGTGAAGAAGGCCACAAGCAATATCCATGATAATACCTGTAGTGTGATTTATCGAAAAAAAATTATCATTTCATATCCATCTAATTCATAATAACAAATGGTCAATAATTTATTATTAAAGATGAAAGTATTTCAGTAAGTATTGCATAGAAAAAAACATACTAAAAGAATTTCTCCCGTGGATGTTGATACGAATGGTGGTGTTGGACTGAGGACAGCCGTCGTGAGAACGTAGGAAGCAACAAGGAAACCCAAAGCTGCGATTTTCGTCACCCTTTCTTTAGTCGGTGGAGGGATGTAGAAGGCAAGGAAGCAAACAGCTGGATTGGCAATACTTGAAAGTGTCACAGTCCAATGATATGCCACATTTCCATACGGAAGACAGGAATAAGATTGAATACTTGGGAACACTCCATTTGATAAACAACATACGATCACTTGAATGCCGAGTAAATACAGAAAGACGGCTTTTGAAACCCCAAAGTCTTTAATACTTGATTTCCGTTTCTCTGGACTAAGATCCCCATTTGCTCTTGTAGTGACTCCCATAATCCGTACATTTGAGATACTCCCATCATCTGAGGAGGAATCATCTCCAGTTCCTCCGGAAGACATGGGCATCCCTGGAGAAGTTGACTGATAACTAGGTACATTTTGTTGATCTGGTCCCAAAAGTACAACTCTAGGACTTGGATTTGACGAGTAAACTAACGCATCTTTCACTATGGGATTGTAGTTTAAGAGGAGGAAGGAAGTAAAACTCACAATCATAATGCCGAATAGAAAGTAAAAGAATACATCAATAGAGAAACGAGGATCTGCATATACAGGCTCCAGTTTATACATGACGTCCTCCTCATCCGTACCATTATTCACAGTGACATTTCTACAGGATGGATTCCCACCCACACCTTGAATCAACGCAAATATACTTGGTACGAAGCCACTTAAACCTTCCCCAATGAAGAATGATGTCAAGTACATCTCTTTCAGTCCAGCCATAAATGGTAAAAATAATACTCTGCTTGAACAGTCCACAAGGGCCAAGCAAAACACCAATCCTATAGAAAGAAGCCGAAAAATAGACATGATAATGATTATTATTACACTTGAATAATTCAATCGAGTCTCATAGTACTTGTTAACAATATTATTATATTTGATGTATAGGTACCTAATAGACCAGTGGAGTGAGTTTGCCCAAAAATAAATGTTGTTTCATCCCAAAACATGGCAAGTAGAATAGTTGAGACGCATCCAATCGTCATGGTTAGATAAATGACCCATTTTTCTCGAACGACTTTGGGGAATAAAGAATGGAGAATGGAGTAAGAGAGTGGTCCAATATTGGCAAGTTGAATGACAACAGACAAGTATGAAGGGAGTTTCCATTTTTCCGGTAAAGCGTTCACGAGTAATGGCAACTCTACCCACAATCCGTTTACACACACCCAAGTCCCAATCCCGAATAAGACGGTCAGGATATCCACAATGAAAGTACGGGTCATCTTCTCCTGCTCTCAACAACTTTGATTTCCTGTTCTGCTTTGTAATAAAATGAACGAATAAAATGAAAGGTATTACTTAAAGTAATTTACTTTACTCTCGACATGACAAGACTTGAAATGAACATATTTAATAAAATGATGATTAATATTGAGCACTTTGGATATCATCAGGAGTAATGAAAACAAAAAAAAGCTCAATACACAAAAGCTTCTGATAATAAATAATAAAGATAAGATAAGCATTCATTCAATTAAATTAATCAATGCTTTCAGGTAATCCAATAAATGCAAGAAACATTACGCAACTGGTATGTACAATTGCATATATAAATATATACTTCCGTCCGAAAAAACCTCCCCGAAACAATAATAAATACAAAAGATGAATGACCAATTACCGTAATGGGTTTATTCGTCTCGACGATTGAAACACAATAACGAGGGCTTTGTACTTTGATCTCTTCGCCCTTGAGCTATCCAGTTATGTAATATTTAGTTAAATACCCATTTAAAGGAAAATCCGGTGAAACTTTTAATGAGAAATCTAGAACAATCTCGATTCTAGAGTGATAAAAAAAGATACTAAAACAGCTAACGCAAATTGAATACGTCTGAATAATTAGGTCAACTATGTACACTAATTTAAATGTTATACAACAACAATTTGCAATTTGTATTGTTAACTAAATAAAGTTAAAGAGCAAGTACAAAAAGAAGGAAATCGCAAAAAATCATGTGCACCAATTTAAATTGTTCTTTATCGCGGCTCCACTAAAATTCACTCAAGGATAAATTCGTAGACGGGGTTTTTTTTATAGTTTTTTTTTTTTTGATTTTTTCAGCTGAATTTTCTCGTTGAACAACATTGTGTTGCAAATTTTGCAATGCAAAATCACAACAGCACATTAAATTGTCGATTGTAGCCATTTAATTTGTAGTTCACTGTTCTTGAACAATACTAAATAAACTCGCCGACAAGAACGAGAGGTCAGTGTCTAAATATACACAAATATGTATAAAGTTTATAGTATTTATACTATAAAGTTTATACATATTTATACGTTTATAAACATTTATTATAAACAATTGGATTATTTTACGTACCTTTTAGGTTTTCATAATATAGTTCTCACTGTGATTTTGTCAGGTTTAAAAATTGAAAGTACAACAAACGCTGTGTGTACTGTGGGAAGGGAGATGAAGAGCGGAGATAATGGAGAAAATAGAAAATAATGATGATACATTGGGCCTTTTCCCTCAAATCCAAGAAGTCGTCCAAAGTACCTTCTCGCCAGTTGATTTGAAAGCACATCCGTTTTTGGTACAATACAGTTGAAATACGTCCACATACATGATTAAATGTACATAAATAACTACTTACAATAACATTAAAATCATGATGAATAATGTTACACATGTTGTGATTTTTTAGATCGGCTGGTACAATGAGCTTGTTGGATCTAAATTTGCAATAGATTTACCTCCAAACACGGTTGCTTTAGTTGTCATAAGTGGGCCAGAAGTATTCGAAAAATGTGTCATACCTTTTTTAAAAACTCAAGTGTACAACAGTTCAACATTTTCTACTACGGATCCATTAGACGAGAGCATGAAATACTTGTTTAGCCTATTTTCCACAGTAAGTATTTAAACAAAAAAAAACATTTAGTTATATATTATATACATATTATGCATATATGTATGTGCATTTATTTGAATGTCATAAAGTAATTCCAATGGAAAACACGTTACATTCTACAATTAGTATAATGCCGCTCTAAGGTTCTTTTGTGTCTTTTTATTGTAGAAATTGGATGCGATGGGCTACCAGACTGATGTTCTCCATGACTTTGATTTGTACCCAAATCGTCGTCCTAAAGTCCTGGTCCAAACTGCAGCTCATTGTTCAGGAGCTGCTGAATATTTTCTCAAAAGCCGATTGACATCAACGAACATGACTCCCCCAAAGGTATATTACACCTGTGTAGTGTACACACACATAGGCACACAAATTGACATTGAAAACCTGAACTATCACCCCTAATTTTACTGTACTCAACTAGACTAATTATTATTATTATTATGTGTTCTTTGAACAGAAGCTTTTTGGTGTGGCAGTACATCCAGAGTATGGAGGTTGGTTTGCCATTCGGGGAATTGTTGTGTTCAGAAATGTTCAAAAAGACTTGACACAGGCAAAACCACTCAATTTACTGCCAGTGCGTACATGCGTTTTAATTCTAATTCCTCATATTTCAATGGTCATTATGAAATAGAATTCGAAAAGTTAATTTCTTTTGCTTTACAAATTTTTTAGGATGAGACCCAAATTGCTTTCCTTCTTGAACAGTTTACTTATAATTGGAAAGACAATCTATGGAGGGATGTAATTCCTAGTAAGGGAGGAAAAAAATACTCTGCGGACTTCTTAGAGTATCTCGAAACTAATCCAGACGAAAGGTAAATAAAATGAATATACAAATTCAGTACTTATTTATGATTGCAAGCATCCGCACCACTATATACGTTTGAAATTTGTATTTGTGTGTCACCATTTGTAAATGACTGCTTTTCAGATGGCAATTTATTGAATCCAAGGGCTATCTGACACTTCAATACTGACATAATTATAGGATGTAAGTAAACTGATCGTGAGAAAATCAAACGAGATTTTCTATTTTGAAAACTTTGCTCAATATTACAGAAATATTTCGTCACGAAGTTCGTAGTAGTCAAATTTTAGAACATTATGTTTGTAGCCATATGAAATTAATAGTGTAGATAAAAAGATGACTTTTTGTAGCCAATGAAACGGTGCTCTCATTTCGAATTTCGAAAAATACATACTTTTTGTCTACTCAAAACTACATAATGTTCTTTAGTGTTTTGTTTAAGTTATATTTTATATTATGTAATATCACTTTTATGTATTGCCATTCTAACTGTTCTCCAATCGTAATTAAACAAGTGTATGAATTGTTTTTATGAAATAATAAGTAGTTCAAACAAATAACTAAAATCACAAATGTTTTACAAAATTCAACTGTTCCATTCAGCATTGTAAATTAACGTTGGGAAAAAAGCATTATGTTCATCCAAGTACCTGTTGTTATTATCTTCAAGTTTTTCCTGAGCTCTCAGGAACAACATGAAAAATAAATATAATACTTATGGAAATCAAACGTATGTAAAGAAATTGCAATAGTTTATGTAAAGGCTTTCTGCAAATAAAAAGTACGTCGCGATTTCCCTTTTTAAACGAAGAGTGTAATCAATTTTTATTTCTTAGATTTCATTTGAATAATCATTCAGGCTTTATAATGGAATAATTTACTTAATCAGCAATTTTTGTGGAAAAAAATTTACATTCATTTTCCATAAATCAAAAAACATGAAAAATTATAATTATTATTAAGTTGATAATATCAACATAGTGTAAGAAAATCATTGTCAACACAAAAAAATTAGATTTTGTTGTACTTATTACATTCAAGCGGAATACGTTACGAAGATATATTTATATATATAGGTATAGTTAAATTTAGCAGTTAAATAAGCGACTTAACTCGAGTCTCAAAAAATTTACTTCCTGAGCATTTGTGTAATTTTATGGAATTGTTCTACCAGGGCAGGCATAAAGGCAGAAACGGAAATATCAATTAATTCTTGCATATGCTTTACTGCTGCTTCATCATTCAGTTCCAAACGAAACTTGTCTAAAACTTTCTTCACCGTCTTTTCTGGCTCCAAAGCAATATCAGGCACACTGGCTCCAACCATCAATGAGAACAAATTGAGAATCAAGTTCGCATGCCTATAGAAATGAAAATAGATACGGAAATCAAATTATGAACATTTACATTATATCAACTTATAATTTTAGAGAATGTGAATATCTTTGTAGTAATTTTCTATACTATTCCAAAAATAGAACGTCAGATTATGAAATAATTCATATTAATTTGCTTTCAGCATACTATCCTTTGATATTCCATACCTTCTTAAATGTAAAAATGCTGTATAGCAAAGTTTTCTAAATTCTTGGTAGTGTTCCGACGTGATTCCACCCATTGCATCAACCATTTCCTTACTGAGTTTCATTGGGGGTGGCATTGGTTTGGGATCACGTCCCAAAATGTAGCCAAAATCAATGTGAAATAATTTTCCACTAGGAGTCAACAATAAGTTGTCAAGATGACGATCACCGATCCCAAGTAGATATGTTATCACACAGTAACCGGCTGATATATAAATGTTTAAAAAAAGGACAAAATCAAATTCAATCTAATGGAAACTCAGAAGAGTTTTACAAATAGAACAAAAATACTGTGTCCATATGAAAAAAGCTTTTGTACACTCACCACAACTTTTGACGTACGTATCCATTACAGATGAAGAAATCCCATAAACATCCGTTTCAGAAGGATGATATTTGCGAAAAAAGTTATGAATAGTACCTTCGGTAGCCAAAACTGTAAGAAAAAAGGTTATGTTTTACACTTTTTACACTCTCACTATACTATGGACCTAATTTGAAATTCTGCATTTGACTTACCATCGGCAACTGTTGTGGAAGGAATAAACTGAACAAAACCTACAAAAATAAGCAATTAAATGTATACATAATTCCAATTTCTCATTTTTCAAATATTAGTACATACATATATATGTACTATTATTATTATTATATACAATATGATTTCAGTGATTTCTATCAAAACGTGTTTTTTACCATGAGTAGTACTAGTGGCTAAAACTCTGTAGGGGGTTAATTTCAGGTCCAGATTTTCTTTTCGAAGAAGTTTATCCATTAAAGTTATAATTTGAAGAATCAACTGATCTTGTCGTAAATCATCTCCGTGCTTGAAAATAGCAACGTAGGGTTTGCCAGAAGCTGTATTAAATGTGAGTTTACAAGGCATTTGACTGGATTTGAATAGCGTTGCTCTACAAAATGAATGTAAGAAAAAGAGAAACCATTGTAAGAATACGATTTCATGGTTTTGAAAAAATAAGATGACAATAATAATTATTATTATTATGATTGTCTGTCACGTACTCTTTTGCTACAACGCCAGTTATAAGAACTTCAGGATCTAATGGAAAAGGAAATGGTTCAAATTTAACAAAATTCATTTTTAAAGCATTTTCATCGTTGAGTAGATTCTGTAATCGTTCCATTTTCTTTTGACGATTAGCATTCTCTTTGGCTACAGTTTTAACGACTTCGACGAGTTTAACTATGAACTTTTGTTGCCTGGATAAAACTGCTCTCCTTTGTTGCCACTCAGGTTTACCAATTTTTAAACACTATAAATAATCAAAACACATCGTAGTGTAAAGAACAAATCAAGAATATGCAACAATCCATAAACTATTTACGGAAACAAGGAATAATATAAAGTATATAAAAACATAAGAAAGGAAGAGGTTTCTTAGATTACTCACAGTTAAAAATCTTTTCATGACAGCAAGATACATATTCTTCGTGTTTGTATCCTGCTTAACACTCACGTCCTGATCCTCACACTCAATCAGCAAATACCTGTGGTGAAACAATTTAAAATTAAGCGTACAACAATTGGTTTTATTTTATTTTTATAATGAACAACTCATATTTTGTACTGAAATTTCAATGTTAAAATTGTCAAGAAATTACCAGTAAAAGTAGTTGACTAGAGTAGAATGCTCACAGGCCCTATAGATTAAAAATGTAGCTAAATCGGGATTTGTTGTATTTAAAAATTCTTCGGATTTTGTATTGATAGAAAATGAAGATCCATCGACGGCTTCGGATTTGACAGTTCCTGGAAGTGAGGACAATGATCCACTGGAACCTTTCTCGTCTCCCAACTTGAGATTACCAACAGACAGATGTAATCTATTATGAGCATCTCCATCTTGAGTTTTCAAACTGTCGTCATGAGCATGTCGTGTTGATGCCGCCATGGTGGTCACTGATGGTTCTTGTCGAATGGGAGTATCCAACTTTAAATGACTGTTCTTTAAAGACTGCTCTAAACCCTCTTGAATTTGTTTATGATCTTCATATTTTAGGGCCTGAACTAATTGAAGTAAATACAACAAAAGATCCTGAAAATGCAAAATATATCATCCGTACATTAATAAATGCCTCAAGTCTCCAAACATAAACACATAAATAAGAAAGATATTAAACTAAACCTCGTCCGGTGCTTTCCGTAATCTTGCCACTGCATATACTCGTACAGCCGTCTGTGTGAATTGTGGGCCTAATAATTCTAAAGCATCCTGAACGTCCATGTGCGCCCACTTATTCAATAGTTCCAATGCTTGCTTCTTTTCTCCAGCAATATCCCATTTTACACATTTCAAAAATTTTGCAAGAGCCTTGAAAAACAATAATCAGAATTAGAATTACCACAATCAACACTAAAACGTTTAAATATGTTCTGTGGCACTGTAGTAAAACATTTATTTGTAAAAAAAATACCTTTTTATTAGAACTAAGATAGTAGCGAAACTGAAAGTCAAAAAAAACAAAAAAGGTGTGTAAATGCAATGAGTTCATAATGTACACATTTTCCAAACCGTACTGCAATAAAACTTGTATTTAATAAAATTGTCGTAGTTCACTTACTTTCCATATCAAGTCTTGCTCTTCAGCTGATAAAAGCTTTGTGGGAGGGTAATTGACAATCGCGTACAGCTGATCACGCACAACGGCATTTGGTTTCAAGTCCTGATCAGACAATCCCGTCCTTATGCAACGTGATAGAGTGTGATGTTTGTTTTCAACGAGGTTGTCCTGCGAAAGGTTCAATTAATCATATATACTAAACAGTTTTAGACAAAAGGAGTACACGCTGACCAATCCCCCCCCCCCCCATCCGCATACAAGTTACAATTTGCATGCACACTATTCTAATTTTCGACATTTTTGAGCCTTATTTGATATTTTTATTTCCAATAATATAGTTAATTCAAAAAAAAAAACGAAGAAGCAAGAATGTTATCAAAGCACAAGCAAACCTGTACACTTCTCTTATGACCGTTGACAAAGGAAGGGAGCCAAATATTACTTTGTGTAATACCCATTTCTTGATAAATGATACTTTCCAACGAACAAAATGATGTTTCGATTTCCAGGCCCTGCCAGAAAGCCATTACTAAAATAAGGCTGGCTCCTTTTATTATGTTTTTCAATTACATTGTACCAAAGTTATATGCACTACCTAGATTCCTAAATGAGCACATGCAATTCTCATTTTGCAAATACAGCGGATTCCGGTAAACTATAATAATTGACTACATTCAATCATCCAGTTCAATCACTATACGGCTTATCTAAATCACTATTTTCTCAATTTACACAGGTTAGCTAGTTATAGTTAGTTGCACAGGCAGAACAGAGTTTCCTTCTTTTTAAAAAAAAATCCCTTGGAAGTACATAGATTCCTTTCCAAGAAAATTTTCAAAGACAATTCAACTTATCGATTCTTTCTTTACCTGTAGAATAATGTCATTGGATGCACATCGTTTTCCCCCAACACTTGAAATCCAGGATGTCTCATCAGAGAATGTATTCACATCAAAAAATTTCAAAAACTTTTCAATTTTTCTTAAAACGGATTTCCAGAAAGACCGAAAACACTTCACCACATGATCTAACCAAAATGTTTTGAATTTATTTTCTGTCTTCATGATCTCTCTCACTGACTCGATTTTGTGATAATTAAGTTTAATTCACTTCACATGCTTCGACTGGCAATAATAAAATTATTGTATTGTATTGGCGTAACAATTAAATCACTGCTGAGTTGTGGATGTACACAGTTTATGTCATAAACGATTCCATTGGTTTTGTTTGCAGTAATTGAACTTTATTTAAGAATACATACAGGTGTTTAATTGATTCTCAACTAGCCCATACAACAGGATCAAGGTTCATAATACATGTGATGAATCTGAGAGTCCAGGGAATACTGACTTACATAATGTTCATTCACAGCAGAATTACTGAGAGAGAGAGAGAGAGAGCAGAGGTTATTTATAGGCATTAAACCTGAGGCACATACACAAAACGACAATACGGCTGGACACTATATGTCCGATATGCCATATGCATAATAAGTAATTTTAATAATAATGTCAAGTGAGGATGTTTATAAAAGTGTAGATAGGAGTTGTATCAACTGCAACTATCCAAAAAAAACTCCTAATCAAAACTTTCATGTCAATACTATAAATGCTCACAGTATTTTTCTCTATCCATGTGTGTACCAAGATAAAACTTCCTATTACACATGTGACATGTATGCATATGTATGTTTATTGACAGGCGATAACTAAACAAAGTCACTTGTATAGCTTCTTGTTAGAAACTCAGTCATACCAAGTTTAAAGTCGACGTCTGACGAGACGCAACAGAGAAACGAGACACAAAAAAGATATGAGAGTGCCCAGATGAAATTGATAGAGGTTCACCATGTGAGTTGTCAAACTATGTACAATTAATGGGACTCGACTCCGACTTTTATGTAAAATAGCGAAGGGGAGAAACGTTGATTAGCAAGAAACATGCAGAATTTTGAAACTTTTCTTGGTATTAGGTCACGGAAATTGACTGTGAAATCCAGTATGTGTCATAACTTTTGCGTAGTAAAACAAAACAAAAGTTTGTGAAATTCAATAACACGTTTGGATTATATTGCAGTCTCAATGTCATGTACGAAAATCCTACATATGGGGGAGCCCATAGTTATTTAAGAAGTGTTGATCACAAAAATGACCTTGTATAGTTTAGCTAAAGACCGTTTACATTTCTATATTGGTATTATATGGAAGCTTTAAAGTAGTCTAAAGTCTAAAGCTTGAAACTCTAGACATAATATTGTACTTGTGTTCCATGTATGAAAGAATACAAAAACCATCTCGAGTGTATAAACGAGGAAAAGACAAAATAGTGACAATATAGTTTTCTATAGCTTCACGCTTCTTGACTCTATGAAAATGTCTCCATGTGTAGTAAGTATTGAATACGTATACATTAAAAAATTGTATATAAGCAAGTATACTCTACTTTACTCTACTTCACGCATCCAAGAGATTGTGACATGCATTAATGCATTATGAGTATGACTGCGGTAAATGTTTCCATGAACTAAAAATTTCCACTTTGTTACAATAACAAATATTCAAATGTTATTATATAATTGATTACATATTACTGTTTACGATATTTGCTTTCCATGATATATATTTTACATGGACATTGTGCATCCTTCGAAAGGATTCCTTTTTCGAATCTCATGATATTTTATTTGAAATGAGGAATTATTTATCCTTTACTCTTGTTGTCAAGAAGTCAACATGAGACAAAAAATCTAGGAGACAATAGAAAACTACAAGTCATGAATGCTCAGATGGAGGTACAATAATCCCGGCTGCTGATAAAATATTCAAGACATGAGATCATCTTCATAATCCTCTGAGGGATGGGATGAGATGAGATAAATCTTATTTTTGGAGTTTTTCCTATATTCAAAACTAGATGCAACATGAGAATTGGAATCTGTGTACTGCAACACGGTGCACATTCACATAGTGTACACTATGTGAATGTGCTCAAGATTTGTCTTTTTTCTCAGACATTAGGTCATAAGAGAATTTTTTTAAATCGATTTTGAAGCAATACACTACACTTACATGCATAAGCAAGGTACAAAGTACATAGGTGAGTACTACATAGCGGATAGTTAATATCAAAGTAAATATACCACACAATTAATTCAATTTTCTTTTACTTACCAGCAATATTTCGTGATCTGGTAACCATTTGGGCTCTCCGAGTGTGGGTTTTTCATCGTTTGTCAAATCCAAATCTTCCAAATTTTTTTCATAGTATGCTATTCCGTACTGAAATCCAATACGTACAAAATATAATAGTTTATGATTTCGGGTGAAGCTTATCCAAAGCTTATCCATGGGTAAAGTATAGAAAGTGTATTTGAAATTTTAGACAGCAAACGAGTACAGAATTCAACGTAAGTATATAGTGTTACGTAATATCATTCATTCGTCAACAAGATTATTATGAGTGACACACCCTTGGAGATTGTAATTTAATTGTTGAAATACAGAAAATATTGAAACTCAAGGTACTATATATACCTGAACGCCAGAATATTCAGCAATAGGAAATTCAACATTAAGAAACATGAAATCTGATTCGCGTTTCTCTTTTTCACAAATTGCCTCAATTTCACAAAATGATAAACGATCCAACCAGTCCAACTTTGGCATTTGTCCATTTCGATGCTTCTTTGCTAGCTACAAATTTAGTGAAAAATTAAAAACCTTGTATTATTAATTATTATGTGTCATAACTTATGACTCGTAATCATTTTTTAAAAAGTAACTATTTAAAAGTTTAAAGTTTAATCTAAAACTGACAGGTGTACAAATTTCTTAATTTCAAGATGTTAAATACCTTGTGTAGACGATACATTCGGTTACCCTTTGGACCTTTCCCTGGAGTTGCTGTCAACGCGTGTCCATCAGAAACTTGACCTGGCCAAACTCTGAGATCAATTTGTCCCTAAAATGTTTGAAATTATATAAAATCGAGTTCAACTGTCTATTTTCTAGTATTTTGACTACAAACCATGTAAATAAAATAAAAAATGTATATGTACTTGACGAAAAAGGCCACTTTTTCCAAACATGGCTATTGAAGTTCCTCCAACAGGAATAAGTTTAGCTGGGCCTCCACAGTCGAAAATAGTAAGGCACAAAAGGGAATTACGAGGTAAATCATTGAATCGTAATGGAAGAGTAATCCATTCATTCCAACTACAGCACAAAATATCCCCCCTATACAGAAGTAAAAATAAAAAAGTAACAATATATCCAGCAACGACATTTAATTTGTATGCCTAATTTATACTTTTACAACATATCGTATGCATGCTGGATACTCTATTTGTCAATTTCTTTATTTTCATTTATCTTACTTCCAACGAGTAGCAAATGGTTTGTAGGATGTCGAAACTGGGACACCAATGGGTTCATCATCAGCAAAAACTTGAACCTCCACCTTGAGTTCTGCACTATACGTATTCTGATTTTGACATAATCCCGAAAATTTTAAAAGAGGTTCCTCCAATAATTTTTCATAATCAGGTCTTTTAACGCGACCCTCTAAACTTCCACTGTAATTGACAAAATCATTCCATCAAATAATTTTTGGTATATAAATCTTAAGTTCTATCATAAAATATATATGCATATATTGTATATTTTGTCCTTACAATGTAAGGCTTACATTTTTATCTTGACTCTAGGTTCCA
This sequence comes from Gisinianus flammeolus, assembly GCA_034699125.1. Taxonomy (NCBI): domain Eukaryota; kingdom Metazoa; phylum Arthropoda; class Collembola; order Symphypleona; family Katiannidae; genus Gisinianus; species Gisinianus flammeolus. The sequence goes on along the minus strand of JAIUND010000890.1, from coordinate 34,487 downwards.
AATCACAACTGTGAACAGTGTTATATCTACTAATGCTGGATTCCATTCCTTTTCTACAAATACATAATTTATAGAATAATGTGATCACAAATGATTCCAAAATCCCTTAAATATAAATAATAAATAAATTTTACATCAAAATTTTTGAAATATGACTGTCATGTTATGACGAATGCAACATTCGGAATGCTTGTAGTATTTTTTTTTGTTTAAATATTCCTTACTTTTTTAAATGGGAAGCGTTAATTCTGTAGTAAATTTCCAACTCGACTATAAAGATAGTCTCCAATTTGCACAACGTAAATAATTGTTATTTAATATTTAACAAGTTTAATTCACACTTTTAAACAGAAACACAATCCCAAAATCCCTCGGCCTACATTTAAATAGCCATTTCTTGAAAACAAGGACAACGTAAATGAAATTCCTCACTCGTCGACAAGTCCATGTCTCTCCAAATTGAGCACGTGACAACAGTGCATGCAAAAAGAATTTTGGGGCCCATGAACTTTTTGTTATTTATGCTTTTTTTCTCGACCATTTCCGATATAAAAAAAATTGTATGTTAAAAAAATCTTATCCAAATTTATTGTTCCTCATGTTCTCTCTTCGTTTCTGTACAGTATTACAAGTATATTCCTATTATTAGTAATAATTTATTACTTACGGCGAGTATTAAAATAGTATATACGCGTAATAATTCATGCATGTATGTGTATAAATAAACATTTGTAGTTTTAGTTGTCTTCATTCTTCAAGTCCTATATAAAATTACTTTGGTCTTCATTCTTCAAGTCCTATATAAAATTACTTTGGTCTTCATTTTTCAAGTCCTATATAAAATTACTTTGGTCTTCATCCTTAAATATAGTATTTAATAAAGATTCTTTACCATATGCATTACCTATAACAGTCATCGTTTAACTTACATACTTAAATACTTGTGTACTACCCTTCATAGATTTGCTTCTTATGTAACACAAGTTATGTACATTTCATATGTATATGCAAGAAAAATACGCATAATAATTAGTTACTTATTATTTGCCATTCGCTTACGATATTGTAGCAATCAATTATTATTTGGTATTCTTATCATCTCTCCCACAATATGGTAGGAGGAAAGTTATTCAATCAATGCCTCGACTTCATCCTTGAATTTCACATGTTAAATATACATTTAATTGGGTACACAACTAATTTCACAATACATCAAGGAGAATGAAACTATTGGGAATCATAATCAATAATTAACAGCTACCATGTCGATATTTCAAATTGATGGGAAATGTGTATAAAATTTATTGTATTTAGCGACACAAGCTTTCAAGTAAACTAAATTGAGTCTTGATTTTTTTTTTAAAAAAAGGTATAAATGTATATATATATATATTTACCCTACATTGAATAATAAGGTTAAAAAGTAAATACATATTTTATTAATAACTAGTCGGGAAAACGATTGTGATGTGCCTGCCTACAGTAGTGCTTACTGCCTACCTATATACTGTCATCGATTTATTAGAGCGAAGAAACAGTAACATAAATCCTTCCATTTGCCTGGATACATATACCTCCATGTTAATGATTTTAAATCAAGTAATGATTACTAAGAAAAACGATGTAATATAATAATATATTTTGGAGATTATATACTGGATCGTCGCATACAATCATTCAAAAGGAATCCAAATTATTTCTATGTATACATATCGTTTGCTCTTCCGAAATTTTAAAAGTCAATGTTCATGTAGAGATGAGTGATTAGAATTACTATAAGGCACAGAAGGTAAATGCTGACGGTAGACAAAGTATAAAATGGGGAATATGATCAAAGTAGCTATACATGGCATGGCAAGGCACCACCATTTTAACTCTCCTTGATTCCGATCCGAAGCTATATAATACAGAAAGAAATATATATGATATATACAAAATATTCGTTCCAATAGCATATATAAATATTCTACATGAAAAATCATAATGATAAGGCATAATTGAGCTATACCCTTACGAAAAGGAAGTGGACTTTCGGAGGTGGACCCATTTAATACAGAATTTGCAGCGACAGTTTTCGCCTTCTCCCGTATCTCTTTTAAATTTGCGTCAACACTATTCAGGTACGATAACCCATCCTCTTGATCATCATCACTCTCTACGTCGATTCCATTCTCATTATGTGATGATAAGAAGACGGGTACAGACTCCGGTTCAAGATTTATTAATATTCCTTTCGATGGAACTTTAATGATACGATGAGCATGTAATTCTATATCATTGTGTAGATGATTTATTCTTTTCAGATCTGCTACCTAAGTCAAATTAAAAAAATTCAAATAAAAGACAATGACATTATCATATTTCTCAACTGTCATATTTATACACAATATGCTCTATACTGTTCACTTCTCTGCTCCAAAATATACATCATCCTCTTTCAAATTGAAAGTCCTTAAATCCTCACATTACAAATGATCATAATCACACAATAATTATTCAATTAAAGTAAATATAATCTTACTGTTGTATTATATAAAAGTGCAATCCCTTGCAACGTGTCATTGGGCAGTACAATTTTCTCAATGTAATCCTTTTTTTCTCGTCTTGCTGGTTGAAAATCTGTTAGCTCAAGATTTCGTGATTTGTCACCTCTTTTTGTAGCCATTTTACAACCAAATGTGAAACAAAATTACCCATTCGAACCACAACCTAAACCTTTATCTCACAATTAGCTTAATTTGACCAACATATTTGACTGTATTTCAAACAAAATTAATCCAACAAATGATTTTTTGACATCTTTTCCTGTGTCTAACAAAATTCCTCAAGATTATTTTTAAAAGAGAAAATGTGCGCTTCAGAAGTTACAAAGGAGTTTTGAAAAGTTGGAAAATCCGAACAGAAATAAAATCAGAAAGTCAGAATACAGAAATTGTTCAAACAGTTTTTCCAAATTACATAACTATTATTAAGTTTTACACTGTGTGACAGGTAAAATACAGTGTACACTACACCTACTAAGTTGTTTCAAAATAGAGATATTCTTGCTATGAAAATATGTGCTGTGTTTAAGTAATTTTGTGTCATCAACAATTAAGGCGATTCAAAATAATTTGGTAAGATTTTAAAAAATGGATGTAAATATATTAAGTGTACTTTTTTTTATTTGATAAGACATTGCCGTTATTATCTGTTTTATATTTTCCAATAAGGTTTTTAAAATTTAGTTGGAATGGCTCAAAAAGGAAAAACTATCGAGGAACAAAATCCCGAATTGGAGTGGATACGATTTCGAGAAGAAACGCTCGGAGATGATGCCTATGAGGGTGGCGCTCAACCTCCTTCATGGACAGAGAAAATTGTATCAAATCCTTTTGTTCCAATAGGTAATAAAAATCAATTCGAATTCAATTCATGTTATAATAGAGTATATTTGTGTATGTAAATTATTCCACGTCATATCTTCTGTAGGCGCTTTGGCGACAGTCGCAGCTTTGACCATGGGACTCATAAGTTTTAAGAATGGAAATCGGGAGAGGCAACAACTAATGATGAGAGCCCGAGTTGGTGCTCAGGGTTTTACAATTATTGCTATTCTTGGTGGTGTCATGATGGGTGCTGGATACAATCCTATGCAAAATCGCCATCGACATCCACCTCAAGGATGGGAACCAGAACCACAACCAGTAGTGACCCTAGCGACGGATGGGACAGAAATAATTACGTAAAAGAACCGCATGTTTTGAGTTGGAGTTACTATGTATATGGGTGTATTGGAGACTGTTCCAATAACCACATTTTTGAAACTTTTAGTCGTGTTTCTTATTATTATACTTCAGTGAATGAATTAGGTAAACAGTGTGTTCTTGCCCTGTACATGCCCACGTATCAAATGTAAGATATAGTAATCACAAAATGATTACAAAGAAATTTAGTGATACTTGTTACTGCAATAATATACATTTGAAAATGAAACAATAAACTACGAAAGCAATTGTTGTTGTTCATTAAAATTTACATATCTGAAATACGTGTGTTTTATAAAGATGGGTCGACTCAATGACCTCTTACGAAATGAGTCATATCACACACAATCACTTTGCTTAGTCGGCTGAATGGATTTCGAGTTTGTCAATGCCTATATATATACTGAATACTGTTACAGTTTTACAGCGGATTTCAAAGTTCCTCCATGTCACCGAAGAAATGTTAACTGACTGCGGATTCCAATTCAATTAATTCCAGTAATTATGTAGACAAAGGAAGGCCCTGCAATATGCTAATGGCATTTATTATCATTACTACTTCTACTCTACGGATAGACGTTGGTATATAAATATATATATATTATATATTATATATTAATATATTAATATATAATTTGAACGTTATCACTTTGTAATGACATTGATTCAATGTATATTATATTAATTATATATATATTATATATTATATATTAATATATTATATATTATTGTTGTTGTTGTGTTTTTCATGTCACCGCATGTATGTATGGGTCATACCACAAGTTGAAGGGTGGAAGTAAACTTTCATCGTGAGCGTCCGTAATCCATTGTCATAATGTAATCTATAGTCTACGTCACTACAAAATGTAGTGTATTTATTATATTGCTTGACTCAACACAACAAAAAAAAACATTCACTACAACAGTTGTTCAAGTGAAAAAAATGCGGAATTGGAAAGTAGAAATAGTTTGTCCAGGACAGAACAGTAGAGCAGTCGGTTTTCTATACATACGTCGCCGGATAAATCCAAAGTTTTTTTTACAAGTTTTGTAGAAATATGGACAAGAGTTTATAGTACAACATTTCCACAAACTTCTCAACCCATCGTCACACAAATGTCGAATTTTATCATTGATGTGTGTGTTTCCGAATTGAAAATTAAAAGTTTCATAAATGGAATTGGAGAATGAAAAATGAAATTGGACAACGGAATAGTGAAACATGTGTATTTCCCAATAAGTGATTCGATTTTCACTTTCATCTTCCCATCAGACGACGAGTTCACAAGACAAACAAATAAGGGAAAAAAATGATTTAATTTGATTGAATTGAGAGAATGCAAGACTATAAATGAAGAAAAAAAGTTTACAAAATCTTTTTTTCACTTAGCAAAAAAAATCCTACAATTTCTGGCTCTCTTATTTTCCAGTAAGAAAAAAGAGAAGAATTCCCTCTCAGCCAACTCTATAACTTGATTTTAAACAGTTCATATTTACGTGAATGTCATTTTGAGTGACAATTATTTTGTCGCTGTATAAATCCTATATATACGGAATGTAAAAGCTTTCACATTTTCCCTTATTAAAATAGACACTCGACATCTGTCTTGTACATTTTTTGGAAAGGGGATTCGAATATGGAAACTAATAACGAAATCCCTACTGAACTTTTATATAAGAATTTATTGTTGTCACTCCATGTTTGTTAACTTTACTAGGTACATATAATAATAAAAATACATAAATGAGCATAAACATTCCAACTACTACAGGTTTTAGGTTGCTCACACGCAATAAAAATGGGAGAAAGCGTGTCCATATTTGATGATGAGGAGTGTGTTGTTTTTTAATATCGTATATAGAAAAGCTGCACTCATTCCAACTTTCCACGGCCCCACAAACTTTTCCCTGTTTACATAATAATATGGATATCATATACATGATAACATAACATGGACTATCTGAGTATTAAAAAAACAACCATTTCACTTTTACCTTCTGTTATTACGTTCTTGAGGTGAATATGGTGAGTGTAGAATTACGAGAAAGGAGGAAGTAAAGGAACGATTCGGCGGAGCGGAGGAATTGAAATGAATTGTCCTACAGTTAATATATACATATCTATATGTATATAGTGGATCTCACTTGTATTAGTGGAGAGCTAAATATAATAATAAGGAGAGGAGAGAGATGCGAGAAAGTCTCCGTGGAGAAAGTTGGTAAAAGGTGCTTTTCTCCCTTTTCCTTCCGACCTCCCACATTCAAACACACACACATACACAGACTCGAACACATGTATGGTATGATTTGAGGAGTGTGCACAGTTAGTATGACTGAAGTAAATGGAAAAGGAGTGAAGGAAGAAGAGCGTTCGGAAGAAATTCAATAAAATATCGGACGAGAGAGGACAAATGAGGTTCCTGGAAAGTGTACACGAGAGAAAGTTTTACATCATATGGGAAACTCAAGTATTCTTCTTACATATATCGTAAGGTTCCCAGTAACCCTCTCTCTCTCTCTCTCTCTCTCTCTCTCCATTCTATCTTATGTAACGTTCCTCTCGTTCATATGTGATGGCAAAGTCTTGCTCACCCAGATTGGTATTGGTGTTGGGACAATTCTGCTGATGCTGATTCCTGGTACTGCAGGAGACTGCTGTAGGAGCAGCAGCCTGTGGATGTGTACAGTATTCTTCCCTTTTCTCTCTTTCTCTCTCTCCCTCTCTCGCTCTCTCTCTCTCTCTTTCTAGCTCTTTGGCTTGACTTCACTCACCATCCGTTGTTGAGTTTTGGGTATATGGAAGAAAAGAGAAGGCGTAGCGCATGGCAACCAAATATTCTAACCATTTTCCATGTCGAAGCTTTTACCTTTGTGAGTCCATGAAGTCTTCCAAAACGACGACGATGAGCAAGCAAGCAAGGAAGCGAACGAACGAACGAATAAACGAACGAACGAAGGAGACAGCGAGAGCGGGGATGCTTTTGCTTTCGCGGGATCACGCATACACAGCCATGCTCGTGGAATACTCAATACCAATATATATACTCTGGCAACTTACTCTGGCACATTGGTGAACAACGAAACAGACTGACACTTGTAAGCAGCTCCTCCAAAAGGCATATAGCTGACGACCTGCTTCCTCTTTCTCTCTCTCTCTCCTCTCTCTCTCTCTCTCTCTCTCTTTCTCCTCTGGAAACCTTTCACTCTGACTCAACTCATAATAGTCTATCAGTTCTTCATAGAGTTTACAAGAGTCCACACACAACCCACACCTTTACTCTTTCTTCATATTTCCATCATTATTTCCCCTACATTATTATTATTACTCCCATTTTCACTAGCCTGCCTCATTGTAGGAGTTGATTAGTCTATTTCCTAGTCTTCTATATACCTTCGTAGTTTCATTTACCCTTCATCATCATTATCCTCATTATTATCGTTGTATCAACATCATCATCCAAAGTCCAGCAATTAATATATACAAAAAAAAACAAATCAATCCAGGGTTTTGATTTTGATTTTTTTTTTTTAATACGAAACTTGAATTTTGAATGTGTAAAGCGACAGTTAAGTGTGACACGTCTCGTTCAATTGGAACAATTTCCTGTCCTTTCACTCCTCGTCGTCAACAAGTCCCGAGTAAAAAGAGACAATTTGTAATGAATTTTGAGCTTGACGGCTCATGAGAATACAAAAAAAAACAAGTCAAATATACAAGTGAACAAAAATAGCAAAACTGTATATAACAAATCTGATGTCTACATTTTTTTCAGCTACTAATTAATCAACTTTTTTTCAACCCTTTTAACTTTCTTTTTTACCTTGGTCTCTCAAATTAAATAGAGATTTTCTTCTATAGAAATATTGCTTTGATGACAGTAGATATTTGTCTGAGCTCAAATTTTAAGACATCCCTTTATAACATTTGTTTCAATCTTCCCCACATTGCTTGAGTTATGAGGGCACCTACTTTTTTACTCTTGGCATGTGCAATTTCCGAGAAGATAATGAAAGTGTGAGCAATATAATAATAAATATAAAGAAGAGTTGAGCATGAACTATATCGTTGAAAAATATCCCTCCCCTCCCCTGTGCTATTAGTACTTTGCTCAATATTGCTGCTGCTTCAACATATAACCAATTAAAAGTCAAAACCTCCAGGCACCTTCACTGTCCAAAAAAGAACTGAACCAGAAGAAAAGGAATCCCATCTTTGGATCTTCGGACTCGAAACTTGACTCATTTCTAACATTTGTTTTTTTCAACCCAGAATATCTCACGCAACTTTATATGTCCACACACAAAAACAAAATTAGAATTCAAAACTTCATAGTAAGGAGAAAGAAGTCTTTCAGTTGAAAGTTGGACAAAACGAAAACGAAAACCACAAAACTACAAAACGGACCATTGGAAAATACATTTTAAAAAAAACATTGAGATTAATTATTTCGGATTTATTTTCTTCTTCTCTTCCAATACAGAATTTACGTTAAAAGTTTGAAAAAGAAACGGTGCAGAGAGGATGGACATGAATACAAGTGCTCACATTTCACTTTCTCTCTCACACACACACACAAAAATTCATCATATCAAAACTTTCCCTCATATTCTACAACAAGAATTCTCTCTCTCTCTCTCTCTGATGGAGAAAACTTATCAGGACGTCTAAGTTGAATTGAATTGAATGCTCTGGGCAATCATTTCCTGAGCCACTCTCAAAGCATATGTTTGTATATGCACACAAGTTGTCAGTTGTCGGTTCGGTTTGGTTGTAAGGAGAATAAACTAACAATAACAATAAGTATAAAAAAGAAACCGAGTTCCTACATGTAAATACAGATATATATACTGTAAGTATATACATCACATCTCAATGACTTTCTCCCTCGTATTTCATTTCACAAGTACACAAAGATTCTATTAATATCCGTGTAAAAGCTGACTGCCAAATTAAGTAGGGAAATGGTTCATTTCTTCATTCAAATGACAAGGTAATTACTTTATTCTTTCTAAATCTACATTCTATGTGTGTGTGTGTACATTTATTGCTCTCACTCTCTCACGTTCGTCTTTGCCTACTAAAATGCTTTACATGCTTTCCTCCGAGGCCCTACACGTTTATCACACGTATTTAATTTATCATATCCTTTCGCATATATGCACAATATGCACACGCACGCACCATTTCACAATATTATATTATATTATATTATATTTATACTTGCTTTTCCACCCAAAACGTCACACTCTTTCTCCTTCCTTGCATGTTCAAAGCCACACACAATCCATATGATTTTTATTAGCATTTTTCCTTTTGAAATCACTCATAATTTTTTCATCTCACTTGAGAATTTTAATTTGTGTAATTGTAATTGTGCTCACTATATATATGTAGTTTTTTTTTACATTGAACAAAAATGAGGAAATACCGGGAAGCACAGTTAGGGGGAAAAAAGGGCATTTCAAGCAATCAAGCTTTTTGTTATGTACACACAAAGGGGGAAAAGAGTCTAGTAACAAATTACACAATGATTACTTACTTGTACAAATGTGTGGGATGGTGATAGGAGATGATAATATCCTACGTATACATAATACATACGTGTAGGCGTGGGGAGGACGCTGGAAATTTCTACGACTTTCTTTTTATTACGGCAACAAGTGATCGAATTTTTTGTGCACACTTGAAAGAATTTATTTCCTCCCTCTATAGACTTTGCCCAGTATGAAAAGGTGAAAGTTTTTTTTGTCGTCCGCGTGATTCACTGCGGAGATGTGATATGGAAGGAGAAAAAAATTTGACCAAAAAAATATATATGTTCTCTCTCTCTCTCTCTCTCTCTCGCTTCAACTATCTACCCTTTCCTGAAAACTGTGCCATTTGTTATTTGCCATTTGCCATTTGTATGTTAGCCAAATGAGTACGTGACAAATCCAAAGAATTGCAAAAATGTAATATCCAACCATTTTTTTTTACTATGCCTCCAAACTATACGACTACATTTAAAGCTACAGCTTTACGCAGTCGTTTTCATTTTCGTTGCCGTTTCCCCTTTCCATTTGATAAATTTTATATCGACAGTTGTTGGATTCTTTTTATTCGTAATAAAAAACGGAGGACTCCATATACAGAAAGAACCGTAGAATTTACATGAAATTTTCATTTGTTGATGTAAGATGTAAGTGGAATTGATATTTCCATTGGAATTTCGGAATATGTAGACTGAATTCCTGTGTATTTGCACACAGATCCAAGGAACTGCGAGTTGGAGAGTATTAAAGGAGAGTATTAAAAAGTACATGAAGAGACATGAAGAGAATTCAAAATAGTACCAAGTACACCACATGAAGATTGTGAGGTATATGAGGGAAATTAATAAAACTATAACTATGTATGTATTCAGACTGATGGTGAGTTGGTTTGAGCAGATGGAATATAAAAATTAACCAACCACACTTTCTGCGGATTTTCTTTATTCCTTACCAGGATTTCCCATTTCGTGTTCGTAAACGAAATTCATATGTACTTTTGTTACATTAGATGAGGAAGACAGAGAAAGTGGGAGAAAGTAAGATGAAAAAAAATTCTAGGATGGATATTTCAGGAAGCTTATTTATCCTTTTTCGTTTTCGTCCCGACTTGGAGCATAGCAGGAATCCAATTTTCCTAAGCTTGACTAGAGAGAGAGAGAGAGTTTCTCTGGTCTTCCTCGTAATATCATACGAGTTGTGTAATTAATCGCTCCTTCCATTTTTCGCTAGCTGATCTGAACTTCAGTTGTATTTATATATAGTTTTCCTTTTAGTTTGGTTCATACTTTTTGTAATTAAAGCTCATCAAAGGAAAAGGAGAGAGAGAGAGGAAAACCGATCGCATTCACATCCTAAAATTTTCCTTATTCTTTTTCTTGTTTTTTTTCATCTTCATTGAATTTCAAGGAAAAGGAGACTAATAGCTATTATATCATTTAGATGATGAACAGAAACTCCCGTACCGAAAAGACAAATTTCATACTTTAACTACAAAAAGATACGATGTAGTTTGGTCGTTTGCATTGTGTGCTCTCGTGTGTGTTCATAATACTTATGAGTACAGGAAAGAAGGATAATTTTCATTATTAAATATGTCAGTTGATATTCGTATTTAGTTTTCCTTTTTCTTGTCGGTAAATACATACAAAAAAAGAACTAACGATAAAAAAACTTGAGTTATTCAACATTCGATTTGGCAATGGAAAAGTTTCCAACTGTTCACTTAAATTGAGATGTGAATCTCTCATTCTGTCTCACTCTTTTCTCTTCCATATTCAGTGTATGTTCTTTTCCATTCTCTATTCTCCATTCTCCAATCTCCATTCTTCATTTTCTCCCTCCCAAATATATAATACAATGTAGTCGCATTATCTTTACAAGATTACATAAGTGTTCAACTTTTGTTCATATTCCATCTAGGTACTTAAAAAAACTCAGGCTCTTCCGGATCTGCAAAGTTGTTTTTTTTTCTCTTCAAACTAAACAACAAAAAAAAAGGACAAGTTTGAAATTTGAGACGAAACAAAAAATGAATAGAAAACAAGAGTTTTCCTTTCTCCGTCTCCTTTTCACTTTCACCACGTACATTTGATTATTCTTTATTAGGTATTCTTATTACACACGAGAAATCATTAGGGATCATGAATTATGACGGCGGATCATTTATCTAATAAAAATGTATTATTACAACTCCTGTCTTCATTTTCATCCCTTTAAATGAAAACGTAGTTAAACGTTTTAACTGCTAGAAAAGAACTGGAACCTTCTTTTTTTATATATAATATGACTTTTGATCATGATAAAAGATTCTGTGGAATTAAAACTCTTTTCCGCACATAGTTTTTCTTGTTCCTTCTCTTAATTCACTTCACTTCAATCCTTCCCATTAATTTTGTCTCTGTCTACAGATAATAAGTAATAATATACATCCCAAATTTCCATGTGCACACCGACCTCAGGTGCTGATTTATTGTACGTCATCCGTAGAAAACATTGAGAAGGTTCATGCGTGTGATATCTACAATATAAAAGTCATTGTACAGTGTATTTTGCTATTATATCGTAACTACTGCTGCTGCTAGTTGCTATTGCTGTTGTTGACTGGTGAAATGAACTCATCTGAAGTTACAAACAGGATGAAGAAAAAGTAGATTGTCACGAAGGGTGTGGTTTCCTTTCCTTCTTTTCCTTCTTGACGTTTTGTGGATCCTTTTTCTTTTTCTAGAGGAGCTATCCAATTTGTCTTGTATATACTTTGGGGAAAACTTGTACATATATACAGAGAAGAAAAAAGAAAAGTAAAAAGCCAAAGTGATGTGATGAATGTGAAGTGCGAGTAATTTGATATGTCACCACTTTTTTTTTTGTCCCTTTTGTTTTTTCCTTTCTCTCTCTCTCTCTCTCCTCAGAAAAGCTCTTTACAATAGTAATATAAATGGTTTGAATTTTGAGATGGTCGACTAGAGGACTAGGGAAAGAGAGAGAGAGAGGAAGAGAGTGACACGCAATCATATATATCCTATGTAACTCCAAGAGAAAGTGGGTAAAGCAAGAGCTTGAAGATACATATACAGATACAGTCCATGGACTACATATAAGATGACAGGCATAAGAAATACAAATACAAATTTCTTTGGTTATTCATATGTAAGATACTTTCAACTTTCTGGTATACTTTCTCCATTATCCTATGTATCACATTTACAAAACGAAAAGACACTCGCATTATCTCCACTTTTATGCCCTGTCATGTTTTTTTTTGGATGGCTATAATATGAATTATGTGAAATGAGAACCACTGAAATCAAGGAGCACACACACACACACAAACAGAGACTCTAGCTCAAAGTAAATCAGAGATGACAGATCACCAACATTTTTCATTTGACATGAACCTTTTTGATTTATGAAAAAAACACTAGGAGAATCGTAGGGATAAATATATATCGTCTGTTAAGTTCACCAAGGAACTATAATTATTTTCCTTAATTTCGTTGACCTGTTCCAAAGGTCAAATGGCTCAAGATGGAGCTTTCGGTCCTGAAATATTATTGACTGTCATGGCCTTTTCTGTCACCCTGAATTTTTTCAGAATTTTACCCACAAAGACGGACGCAGTAAGTCGTATTTCCGCAAATTAAGGAAAAAATCGTTATAGTTCGTTTGTTAAATGAATTTGCATTTGGAAAGAACTTGAAACACATTTTAGAATTGCAATTCAAATTCAAATATTTCACATCCCAAATTCTATGTAAAATTTTCAATTGGGATGTCCGCGTGCAATCAACTAGTGGATTTGAAAGAGATACAAGAGAAATTGAATACATTTTGAAATATGCTGTGGGAATTGTGAACTCTGATCTTATACTTTTTTTCTTTTTGAAAATATATCGTACTAATATACACATATATATTCAAATCCGGATTTGTACGTGTTTTTTTAAATGTGTACATTGTAAATCCATGGCGTCGTGTGCGTCGTAGAGAATACTCAGGAATCAGGAAGTGGATATTATTTCACATAATATATATGGAAATTCGAAATTTCATATGTGTATTACGTCATTCATGTTCCGTTCCGTTCTATGTGTATTAGAATTTCGAACTCTGAACGGTTAGCTCTCTCGACATATCATTTTTTTGTTTGATCCTCTTCCCCACTCCAATAAAGCTTTCTCCACTTTCTCTTTCCCTTTCCACTTTCCACACACACACTTTCCATTTTCCACTCTCTCATCCCAAAATCCAAAATCTGATGGTGGAGATGGGAAATGGAAATGATCCAATGGTTAGATATATTTGACAGAGATCCGGGAATAAACTTCTCCAAACCTATCTCTAGATCAAATGATATGTACTAGGTATAATGTACATACATATATATATATAGAAATAATAGACATGGTGATTGCATTCTAGCTGTGTGGAATGGAACATTTTTACACACGTACAAAACGACGATGAAAACGACAATGACAATGACAATGAAAATGAAAATGACGGCAATATCTACTTTTGTACAGTCATAGGTATACATATAAAGATGTATGTGTGTATTGTGTATGTGTGTATTTATGGGTATTCGACTGCCGGCTTACATATAAAGATACATTTGAAGCGAATCGTGTTCTGTTGTTAAACTCGTCCTTGCTTTTTATATACTTATCTTACATATGTAATTTGGAAATTTCGTATTCTATATTTTCTCTCCCTTGTCGTCTACATTAATATCTGGAATATTGCAAGACATGGACATGTGAAGGGGAAAGAGTTTTGAATTTTGAGCCCGAGCCCTACATTCGTATATATAATGAAAGCGGAATCTCTAAAATCGAATCTCTAAAACCTTCATATTCATTTTGTTTTACCGCTTTGAAAAGGTGCACTTGAGTGTTATGATGATCGAAGAATAGAGAGATACTTGAAGGATACGTGAATGTTTTTAATTTTTCAAATTTCTGTCTCCAAGTGTAGAATTTATTTAGTGCTATACAGATATATTAGATCATACAGAGGAAGATTGTCATTGTAGAGATTCTCGTGAAAGTTGAGTTCTCGCAAAACGTGGAATATGTATGAACAAGAGGGAGGGGACTCTTAAGAGTCACGTTCCAAATACCACATCAAGGGATCTTCCAAATTATCTGAAACATGTCGTCTGTTAAGTTCACAAACGAACTATAATTATTTTCCTTAATTTCGTTGACCTGCTCCAAAGGTCAAACGGCTGGAGATGGAGCTGTGGGTCCTTCGACATTATTGTCTGCCATGACCTTTTCTGTCACCCTGAATTTTTTCACAATTTTACTCACAAAGACGGACGCAGTCGTCGCATTTCCGCAAACTAAGAAAAATCCTTATAGTTCGTTTGTGAACTTAACAGACGATATATCTCTGTTTCCACTAACAATAAGCATATCCACACACTCAGAATGATGTCAGGAAGTTTAGGGGCTACAAATTTCATTTCATATAACCAAGGTAGATTTTTTTTAAATAATTCTTCATTTTCTCTTTCCTCCCATTATGTAGACTGTAGGGAGATTCCTCCATTTTACATCATCTCAAGGGGAATACTCCAAGAGAGTCCACCCTGTACTTTTGTTTGAAAAAAAAAATGTAAATTAAGCATATAGAGTCGGGAGTCGTGTGGTAATGGCTTTTTCAACCCACAAATTGTTAAAAATACAATTCGAATCTCTCTCAAATAAAAAAAATCTTCAAAATCCCATTTGGACAGCACATTCATCTCGGAATTAAAAAAATCAAATGACAGGAATTGGAATTAGGAATTACATACGTGTATGTACTTACATTTCTTTTGAGTTTTTACACCAGAAACGTCTGAAAAAGTAATTTAGTACGTGAGATTTCTCCCTACTACAGATAATATAATCGAAATCGTAGCCAATTCCCACGTTTCCAAAATGTCATTCATGTAGATACATTTCCAATCGTCAAGTCACTATATAGAAAGAGAAAAGGCTAGCAGCAGCTCGTGATGTTATTCTTGTGCAGCAACAAGTTTTTCCATTTCTTTATCCATTTCAGTACATACGAGTACATTCGAGCTTTCCCTATATATTTTACATGAGTTTTTTTCTGGATTGTGCAAAGACAAGTCGTAGTCGTCTCTATATATGTATAATGTAATTCAATATGGCGTGTACGATAAAACAAGGACGGGAATCTCATTATCCTTGAAATATCCTCTACTTCTACTCATTCATTACACGTATACTAAACTAATATTCCACATGATACGAATGTAATAAGGAGTAAGCGGTAATGATGATGATTCAGTTGTTATTATAAATGACTTTTGTACTCGGAAGAAGGGATCTTCTTGAATTGGTGAATACGTACATGAGTGATCTTCACATATTTTCCTAGCGCCCATGTGAAACCACATCAAGTAAGTATATTCGTAATACAAGAAGGGTACTAGAGAAAAACAGAGACAGAGAGAGAGAGAGAGAAAGCGAGAAACTTGACGCTTCCTTATCTTCATAGAAACACTGAATTCCGAACAAAATACAAAAACCTAAAATCCACAGAATTTACCATTAGAAAGTGTAGTCAGGCCAGGGATTGCCGATTGTAGTTGTAAGGCAGGAGTTGTAAGTCAGTCAAAACCAGAAACCAGTTGAATATCGGAATATACGTAAATAAATACGTAAGAGTAACAGAAATATGGAGGAAAACAAGAAGGGGAAAGGAAAAGGAGAGCTTTATACTTAATATATGATACCAAATTTTCATTCTCTCCAGTACAGAGAGAGAGAGAGAGCGAGAAAGCGAGAAAGAAGGAGAGAAAGTGAGAGTGAGTCGAGGTTATATTCAGATTTAGTTCTTCGTTGTTTCATAGCTTTCAGCTCTCTCCCTCCCTCCCTCTCTCTCTCTCTCTCTCTCTCTCTATTCTCATGTCGAGCACAATACTCTATTTTATTTTACAGCTTGAGGACGACAGTTTTAGTCTACTGCCACCGCAAGCAAATGCCCGGATTTGCATGTAATATCCCTGTGAAAAGTAATAGCTTTCTCTCCTCCTCTGACGTCAGAGCCAGAGTTAAAGTATTCCAAGCGTTTGTGTGTACGCGTGTAGACTCATTCTGCTGCTGCTGTTGTTGTTGACGAGAGATGAAGAGAGAGAGAGAGAGAGAGAGAGAGAGAGCGAGAGGTTTGGATCTGTATTTGGTATTACTATCATGGTACTCGCCGCCTGTATGCTATTATGCGTGTACGGATACACTTGTTTTACACTGTTGCTCTGTAGCTGTAGCTGAGGAAAGCAATAAGGAATCCATGCATGTGCGAGTACATATAGAAGAACACAACACATCCAGTTGAGAGTTGCCTGTTGATACACGAGTCAAGTTTTAGTTTTAGTTTCACCCTTTATGACCGTTTTTTTTCACATGAAGAAACGAAACATTTTTTTGTTGCCTTGGTGCTATTACATACAGGGAGTTAGTCACACTCGATGTGTTATTTTTAATAGATTTATGCCATGAAACGAGAGACTCTGCCCACTCACCCAACAAACGGAAATCTCTTTCTTGATCCGCACAAAATCCAACATGTACAAGAAAAGTCCATTACTCACGAAATCAGCTTCATTACCAAGTCCTATATGAACTATTCAGCTAATCTTATTCTTCCCTCACTTTCTCTCTCTCACTTTCTCTCTCTCTCTCCCTCTCATTTTCAATGGATTTTTCCTCGTACGGACTTTGATTAGAAATAAACCACCCTGATAAAATATACGATACACAAATCACAAAGCGTAATATTCTACTGCCAATTTCCTCCGCTTGTTGTTTGTCTTCATCTTCATTCGAAATCAAACTCAAAATGTCAAGGAAAAAGTCCATGTCCCATTCATTCAGTTTATTCTACGCACGTGTAATCTTAATTTATTCCTCTATACAACTTTTCTCCGGTGCGCTCGAAGCACTCAGAGATTAGAAAGCTGAGATTGTTGGCCAAGATTATTCTATTTCCATGATGATGATGATGTTATTGAGGGGAAAAGAAGAAAAAGAATTATTTTTATATGGAAATTAGGGAAAGCACGTAAAGTATTAAGCATAATATAAAAAAGGAGGAGGGGAGAGACATGAACAGTCTCTCTGGAATTTTAAGAAGTTTAAAATCTTATGGATGTTTCATTTTTTTTGTAGACAGCATTTTCTCTGAATAGGAAAATAGCTGTAGAATATCTGTATAAATAGAATGCTTCGAGACTTTAATTGGATGATGCTTTGACATTAATTCCTAATGGAAACTCTCCATGGGCTCATAAAAAATTATGGAGGGAAATACACATGGATACAGTATAAATATCGTACAGATAGTTGAATGAAGGGAAGAGCCGAGACAATGTTTTGTATCCAGAAAATTAAATGAAATAGCCTTGAATGCATGAAATCCCTCTTTTGATTGAATAATGATCCAGAGTGCATTTGCACTCGGAATTCAATGCAATGTGATGGCTCTGGTTACTTTTGTTATTTTCCCTTTTCCACACACATGTAATATTCAATTCAGTAGTCAAAGTTCAAAATGTCTGTAGCTCCATTTCTATTTCCATCCGCTTTTCTCCTGAGAGAAAAAAAAAACATGAAAACGAGTTGAGTTTTTTTTCCAACTCAACTCGAGGCTCACGGTCAGTTTTTTTTATATCGTTTATATTGTTCTTTTTCTTTTCCCTCGTTGTTTCTCTGAGTAAGTATTTCGTTCACCTAGTTGATACAAAGAGCAGAAAATGGTGGTCAAACGATACGAAAACTATACGTCATACAGATAGATTGCACATTTAATTCAATTTGATTTAATCCCTCCTTCTGACAAAATACAAGAGAACAAACTGCTCATTGCGTGTATGTTTTCATTTTGCACTGTTGCGTTGCATTGCATTATTTGAGTTTCAAGACAGAAGACTGATTGATTGTGAGATACTTTCAAATAAAATAAAAGAGTCCACAACTTTCCAATTCCAACACACACACACACACACACACATACAAACAAAAGTATCACTTGTTACAAGTTCTTATTGTTAGTAATAATTTATTGGGGTGGATCAAACTCAAATCATATACGATGAAGCAATAATACTGAGGATTTTCGATTAAAATACCTTGTGCACAAACTTGTCAAACTTTTATGTTTTGTTTTAGTGTTTGTTTTTCCTTTTGTTTTTGAAAAATTTGGAAAACAATAGGGAGGAGACAACTGGCAACAGCTTGAAATGGTAAACACAGAATTGAATCTTGAATCTGACAGACGTCGTCTCTTTCTCTCTTGCTCGCTCTCTCTCTCTCTTTCATATGTATATTTGATTAATTAATTCAAGTTTGGAGTTGGAGTTTTCCAGCATTTAAAAGTTTTCCTTCCACAGCTGAAGGAGTTGCCATATCCTACAAAGATCTTTCTCTTCTGATAATACGAATACTACACTGGAAATATCAGTGTCGTATTGTAAAGAGTATCTGTGGATTGGTTGGGTAATAAAGGGATAAAGTTGTTTACATTTACACACAATGGCCATCCACGTGCTCATGCTCAACTCTCTATTCCCTGATCCCACTTCTGTTCCTGCTAATTGTAATCTGTCTATATTTAGGATTGGGATTTCTAGTGAGGATGAGTCAGAGTCGACTGACGGTGAAATGAAGAAGGAGAAAGGGAATGCAAAAATATATAGATACACAACTTCCTGTGAAATTTTCATTTTTCCATACAATCGTTCGTGAGTCGTTCACAAACATGAATGTAAAATCCAAAAAGCATTCCGTGAACGAAAATACAGATGTATGTATCTGTATATCCCACTTAATTAAAATGACGACTATTTAGTATGTATTTAATACATAATGTATATATAGTTTGTCCTCTTTTGTCTCTCTCTCCTCACGTTTTCCATGTCCATGAAACTTAAACCTATGCAAATATGAACTTCATATGTGATTACTAATTCTGGAAGAATGAACTAATTCGCATAATGATTTCTCCATTATCATCATGAAACAAGAAGAAGTAAAAGTAAATTTCTAGGAAATGTGACGATTGTTACCTATATTGGTTTACAAGGATGAGGATATGAGGAATACCGAGAAAAAATATGTAAGTAACTAATGTGGAGTTTTAACCATGTTTGACAATGTGAAGAGTACAGTCTCGTCCTCATCCATCTTATATTTTATACACATGTCCATATGCTTCTCCTTGAATTTGTACTAATTTGGAAATTAGATTGCGAGAGTACTTGGAATTAATTAAATTTACATAATAAGCAAACTTCTAATAACGTACAGCTTGAACACGCTCAACTAAAAATTCATTAGATTTCCCTTTTTTTCTTTTTTATATATATAAACTGCTTAATAGCTTAAAAATTATATATGAAAAAGTTGAAAGAATGCACACAGACTCTCTCTCTCTGTCTCTCTCCCTCTCTTTCTCTCTCTATCGTAATGCAAAATTAAAAAGCGGTCTCCATGTCCTTGTGTTATGGTGTTGTGGGGAAGATTATCCTTGAAGCTCTGTTCTGTTTGAAAACAAAACTTATGGTGGTGGGATGATGATGCGGATTATTTTGGGTTAAATTCCCATTTAAAAATGCATGTGGTTGCCATTGTCATGTCCTTTTGGGAGCTATTTTACGCTTCATTCTCCGCAGTTAGTGAGCGAGCTAAATGTGGGCTTGGAAACTGCAAGTGGTCCACGGAAAATTCATTCCCATCACATCATATGCATAAATGGATTCCTTCGTGATAAAAATTACTAAGCGAGAAACGCATATTCTGTACATTATGTACACACACACACACACGCAGATCATAGAGAGAGAACAACGAAAGGGGAAAGCGAGTGAAAAAATAAAAAAAATCTACAATGAAATGAATGGCATTTCACATTTAGAAGAGAAAGAGAAAGTAAACGAGATGCTTCACATTTTTAAATTCACATTCCTGTACAAAAAAAAAACATGGACAAGACACGAGAAAAAGAGAACGAGAAAGGAGAATGTTGGCTGGTTTGTTCGGTCGGGTGTGGGAGTTGAATGAACGGTAAATTCAAAAGTATAGTGGAGAATTTAATTAGACCTCATGTGTTTTGTGTTTGTCAAATGGCGTCGTGGGGAGTATCATGCTCTTCCTGTGTGTGGTCTCATCCAGGAAAGGAGAAAGCCATTTAAATAACGGTTAACATTACCAGCTAATAATGGTTGTGGATCGGAATCGGAATTCTCTTTCTGTCATCTCCCAGTGTTCTCATTTAATGAGAGAGGAAAGGCAGTTCCCACACATAATGATTGCACAAACAAGAAATAGCAATAAAAAAACAGGCATGGGTTCCCTGTTTTAAGTGCGGTCAATTTCCGACTTCAAATTAACATGGATTCGAGAAGCATTCGACTTTAAATTGGATCTAATTTGATTTTGAGAGATTTTAACTGACAATTGACAATTGAGTTGTCCACACTCACGTTTTTAATCAAAGTTAAAAATGTCCTGACGCTCATTAAAATTTGAATGTATTTAATCTATGTATTCCCTTGATTGTAATTAAATACTAATTTGCATCACAAATTCACAATTGACAAAGACCAAGCGCACGTCATTACAATTAAAAAGAACAAAGAACAAAGACGAGGACAGAAAGGGCAATTAAAAGAAATTATAAGACATCACACTTATTTTGAGAACAAAGTTAAACTTTGATATCAAGTAAAACGTTACGAAATACCTATGTACATAATCCAAAGAGGATTTCTCAAGAGTGAGGAGGGAAAGAAAATAAAGGAAATCATCAGGCAGAGAAGAGACGGCGGACGGGAGCTGTTCATGTTCTTGTTGTTGTTGACATGGTGGAGTTGAAGGGTACTTGAATTTGAGAGAGAGAGAAGCTTCTTTATTAGTGAATTTCCATGTTCTTCCCACACATCACATTTCACTTTGGAGTTTTAGAGTTTTTGGACTCATGACAAGTTTTGAAATGAGTCTGTAGAAAAAACACAACTTCATTCTCATTGTCCTTGTCATTGTCAGTTCTAGTATATTTAATGGGAGTATTTTATGAGAGTAGACGACGAGTGCGACGGGGAACAAAGTAACAAAACCTTTCTCTTTTTCATATATTGTGACAGATAAGATAAATAAACTTACGATTAGTGAGGTAAAGTAACGAAAATGGCGAAGACACGAAAAGTTTTCCCTCGAATCTCCTCCGGATTGTTTTCTCTCTCTCTCTCTCTCTCTTTTCTCTCTATTTATATGCCATTCTCTATTGAAGGCTCGAGGCCTATACACAGCTTCGTACTATTATTTGTGTTTCCATACTCCAACTCACGATTCACGACTAAAAAACAAGGAAAGCTTTCTCTCAAGTAATCTCCAAAATACACACATACACATTCACAAAATGTGCATAGCCGGCTCGGTTTTTGGTTTGGCAGTTTATTTTTATAGTTTATATGGAGACGCCCATGTAAACCCGTACGATTAGGTTTTTTTTGTCGATAAAATAATGATTGAGGGAAACAATACGGTTGGTTCTCCTTTGTACACAGTATACACACACACAGTTCCAGTTGGAAAAAGCCCGTATTTCTCACATAGCACGAGCTACATTGAAGAATAGAAGAAGAAGCACTGTAATTCGTCTCCATTTCCATGGCTTCCCATATATATTTTAATCCCAATCTAAGTATGTCTTATGTGTATATCATAGACAAAGGAGAAAGGAGATCGGATGAGGAAGAGGAAGAGTTTTCCTTCGCATTTTTGCAAATGCAAATGAAAATGCCTTCCACTGTCACATTTCCCTTGATAGATTTTGCAATAATCCCAAAATGATTATTGTATGGATTCGGGGAAGTGAGATTTGATTTTATGAGAAAATAGTATTGGGATATTGAGAAATCTCATTAATAAAATGAAAGTACTGGAACTCAACTGAATAAAACCTGGGAAAGAGTTCAATTATGTGTGTAGACTAGTTTTCCATGGAAAATTCAAATCATTAGAATGGATTTATGGAAGGATGTGTGGAATGACGAAGGGTTTGAAATTGAATTTGTGTGGTGAGTTGGTGAGAGAGAGAGAGAGAGAGAGAGCGAGAGATGAGAGTGAAGGAAGTGATTGCCATTGCCATTGCCTATCAGTCAAAATTGGGAATGGCGTCAGTTCCATTTCCAGTTCCAATTTCCATGTTCCAGTTCCAGTGCGTCAACGAGCCATACCATAAAACATAAAACGTTGACACGTACTATAATTTGTTTCCTCGGGTATATACGGAGAAACTTTCCTCACGATCACACGTTGAACGATGAACAAATTTAACGAATGAACGAACACATGTCACTCGTCACTCGGAAAACACAACCTTTTAATTCCATGTGGTCCAAAAAGTTTGCGTTTTATTATAATACTTAATAATACTTCATCTCGTGTATTGATACTTTATATCCTATATACAGACTCTATAGTCTTCATCCCAATTTTCAATCACAATAATGAATGAGTCTCCCTTGAGGAAATTACCAGTGTCAGTTCAGTTCAGTTCAAATGGTGGAGACGAGAACGCTCCTTCTATGCTCCCCATGATTCGATGCACACTTCAACTTCCCATTTCTCCAGTCATATGTACGTACGTACGATACGTACATACAAATATGGCATACCTTCAGACACTTCTAAAATTAGAGACGCTCTCCAACACTAAAGAAAATTTCTTTGCATGTATGTATAAAACCAACTCGGGACACGATAATCAAAATCAAAATCAAATTTAAATGGATCTCCTCACAGAATTCAAACTAATCTCAGACATATTTTTAAATGGGTATACTTTCTAAAAATTACTTGCATCTACAAAATCGACTTGAGACTTGAGAACTTGAGACTTGAGACACTCCATTGGGCTATAGAAATGAAACCACTCTAATGACTATAACAAAATTATATATGGATCGAAAGGACGATTAGTCCCCGTCCAACTTTTCCCTTTAAACTTCAAAGCCGTGTGGAAAATCCTTTTAATGACTTGCTTTTCATAGTAATTTGGTGGTTAGGTGATAAAATGTACTACAGACAAACACACTTACACACAGAGTAGATCGTCTCGTCTCACTCCGAGGGGCCAATAACATCAAGTGTTCATTACATACACATAAGAAGCCCCTTTTTGAAACTTAATACGAGTCACTTTCACTTTATTATAGCTCCTCACACACAAGTTTTCCCCTTTTCCCTCTCTTCGTCTCCAAACTCTAAACTCTCCAGACCTCATTTCTGTATTCCTCATCTACATGTTCAAAATTGGTCTCGACCTTCCAATTTTTTTGGTGTTGTTACACTCAGCATCAACAAATTCGCGTAAGGTAAACTATAACACGGTCAGAATTGTCTTGCTCAGCACATTTTAAAAATTGACTTTCATCTTCCCATGTTCGCATCTTGACATACATATATGGCAAATATTGTACATGTAAATCCCTTTGCAAAATCGGTATATGTACAAACTCGAGCTCTTTTCAAGTGAGTTTTTTCCCCTGTATTAATTTTGAATCTTTTCTCTCTCTTTCTCCCTCTAAACTCTTGCTTGCATTGAGTTAAGTTGCTCCAAACTACTTGTGTATATTCTCATTCTGGGTTGTGATATGTTTATGGAGGTTACACACAGTACATTACATCTAATCGTAATCGTAATCGTATGGTATCGTCAGAGAGGAGTTCAAGTCGAAAGGTGTAAACACAAACAAGGTTAGGTGATTTAATAAAGAGACAATGAGAAAGTCAGGTCGGATTGAGAGTTTCCGCACTTTCCCCGATTCCCTCCCCCACCATTTCCATTTCCATTTCCATTTCCATGTACACAACCACTACCAGAAAAGTCTCACTTGCCCATGAACATTGCATTAAGTATTGTGAATAGCCTAGAAAAGCGAAAAGAGAGGAGAGAGAGACAACAAGGGCATGGAGCATAATGTAGCATGAGAAAGTTGATAAGATAAGCTGAAATGAAATTGTGAGTAGTTTTTAATTCAGCATGTACATACTCATTTCCTTTCTCTCTCTCTCTCTTTCTGCTACAGCCTATTGAATTGAATTGATTGTGTGCTCCGCCTCACGTTCTCTTAAGCCATCTGGACATGTATATTACATTTGGAAATTGGCGAGGCCAAAGACCATTATGAGAAAGTTGCGATTACGTGTGCGATCCGAGTCCTCGTCTCCTCTCGTCATAGTCCAGAGTATATCCGTGCTTGTAGATTTGCTTATAGTCTTATAGAGTATCCGTATGTGTTTATAGAATTATAGATGTATATATATATGTAATATATGTATGTATGTATGAGCATTGTGTGTGCGATTGTATTTACGTTTTGTGCCCAAGTCCAAGTCCTCATCCTTTCCCTCTTTTTCTTTTTCCCTTTTGGTTTTTAAATGGTTCGTTTACTCATCTACTTTATTTTGTTAGAGTTTAATGGTCCATGACAATGACATGACTTTCTTCTCATGGATTCTTTTCGTTTGTAAACGTGATTGTGAGACGTAGGAAATTGTACAGAGAGCGAGAGAGTGAGCGAGAGAGTGAGAGTGAGAGCTATTTATATTTATATGTATGATAAAGTCGGAGAGTGAATGAGAAAAAAAGGGAGAATGGAAGCGTATGCCTATGTACATATGGACATTGCATGTATCTGTAGTCGCGTGTGTTTGTGTGAGAGTGAATGAGTGAGAGAGAGAGCGAGAGAATGAGTGATATCAAGTAAATCTGGAATTTATGTTTGTATACACAGCAAATGAGAAGTCTAGTTGGTGGATTCGTGGGGACAAATATAGGAAGACCTGAGGAAAGAGCTTATTTTTCTTGGAAGCAAGTGAAAACTTTCCCTACTGTCACTGTCATCCGTGAAGACGAAGACAAAGACGAAGACGAAGACGAAGACTCTGACGGCCACAAAGACCAAGACGACGACCACGACCACAACAAGGACGACGAGGAAGAAAAAGAGAAAGAGTACTCGAGGGGAAGAAAAAGTAGAAAAATAAGAAGAAGAAGGGAAGCGACAGAGCAGAGAAAAAAAGAAGAGGAAAAACCAAGTTAAAGTTTAACTCTCTCCTTTCCTGGTGTGTGGGATTTTTTTTTGGAAGGGAAGTTGGCGCTGTGAACATGATAGGAATGCGTAATAATGGTACGCACACTAGTAATATCGCTCATGATCATGACTGGCCTCGCTTCTTTCGACTCGTTTTCATTTCCAATGTGGCTACACTCGCATCCATTGGAAACATTTTCACAATCAGTGCCATCATTGTCGACGATCTCCTCCGAAAAAAAGGTAACACCATCACACTTTTCTCTTTTTGTCATCCTCATCCCTTTCACATTGTAAATCATCTCCTTTGAGTAAAATTCAAGCATATACGATACGAGCACTTTTTTACATTTTACGGATTTTACGGAAAACTGCTCTGTTTTTTTTACTTAACTGATGAGTGTGATGAGTAATTCTAATTAGTAATTAGTAATTACATGAGTGAACTTTAAGTGCACATGATTGCCTTGTTCAAAATTCCTCATGAACAATGAATTTTTATGATGATATTAAAAATGGAGAATGAATTCTGAACGACGTTGGCCTACGGGTTGTGGAGGGAAGTGAAAGTTGATGAATAAAGAGATGGGCTTCTCTCTCTCTCTGTCTGCCATTGTCAATGAATAAAAGATATTGAATGGGACTCTTTCACTTTCAAGTGAAAGCATTACGAGTTCTCCATGGATCTACGTTCTCATAATGTTCAAGAAAGTATCCAGAGCACATTCATGTTGTCAACATGCCAAGTTTTCAACAGGTTGTATCTAGTTGCTCCAACAAGCTGTTACTGCTCCTCCTCCTTCTCTTCTTCTTCTTCTTCTCATTCTTTTTCTTCTCAAATATCCCAGAGTGCAATCGTACAGGAGTGAGTGCATATGCCATGAATTCTACTCCGTCCTTTTTTATATTACATTACATTATAATATTACAAAGTGCAGATCCACTCAAGGAAGTTCACTTGACAGAGAGAGAGAAAGAGACGGGGAGAAAGCTATTCACATTCCTATATGCAGTGGGGAAGAAGGAGAAAATGAAAGAGAAATGGCAAAGTTTTTTCTAGCACTTATTTATATATACCCAGAATAAAAGCAAATATTCATTATGTAAAAAAAAGAATCCAGAACTATTGTGAAACTTTGTCGAATGACAGATTTGACCTTCATCTTTGTCGTTTTTTTTTTTTTGCATACTTCATTTTCATGGTTTAAGAAAACGTTTGAACTCCTCTGAGTTTCTCTATTTTTCCTAGAAGTCAAAATCCCTGAAAAGAAACAATGAAACAAAGTGTTCCTTCCCGTTAACCATTTCCCATGCTCATTTCATCTTTTCTTTGTACAAGCCAAAGCCGAAAAAATCCGCTGTATTTTGTACAAAACTTCACTGATATCGTTACTTTGGAGAGTATACGAGGAAAAGGAAGGGGGAAAAAAAGGGGAAATGTCAAATGAATGGCGAAAGGGATTTGGTCGAGTTTCAAATTTGAAACTACGATATAAATACTTTTTTTTTTTTTTGGTGTCTTATTTAAATGTAAATGTAAATGTAAATAGTATATGAAGTTGTCGATGGAATAAGGGACCGAAGACGTATTTTCACTTTTTTGCATATTGATATGTAGAAGAACATGGGCTATTTTATAGGAAATGTTAGAAATTTTTAAAAAAATTGTATATATTTTTAATTAATTTACAAACTTTAGTTAAATTCAAAGAGTAAAAGTGTGTGTTTGTCAGGCAAAAGTCTCTCAAGTCTCTTTCTCTCTCTCTGTTTTGTCCCAATAAAATATTTACATTCTAAACAAACTGGCCTGGCTCATTTATCAACAGGACACCATTTCATTTCATTTCTTTTCATTCCATTCCATTACACACAACACCTTTCTACACCATACATTTGAATTTAAACTTCTTTTCGTCGAAAAGTACATTATATATATATAAAATGGTGTGAATTGTTGCAAATAGTAATCCTCCCATTTGTCTCTTCCTTTCATACAAAAATACATAAATAATGTGATTTAATTTTCCCATGGAAATCCTCACAGGTTTTTATTTTTTTTGTTCTTGTCGTTTGGTCCAAGTAGTAAATACTTTTTTTCCTCCTCCTCAATAATTTCAACAATCAAGATCACAATCCAACCTAAGATAACAATGCAATGTAAATACTTGATATCTGTTTTTTGTGTAATTCATTGCTGTATCTGTATAATGAAAAAGGACTGGGAATATCTGAATGTGGATTTGTGTACATACGATATATGTATCGTATAGTTTTGCACAAACACGAACTCAGGTTCGTGTCACGCGTCCGCGTTCAAGATGATTGCTTCTGACAACTGACGTCTGAGGCATTCCAATAAATGTCTGTACTCTGTGTACTTACAGATGTACAATTCAATGCATAATAAAACATTCGTCTATATCTCAACTGTCTTCAAGACAAAAGATCATTTCTCTCTCTCCTTTTCCTTCAATTCCTTCCCTCTCAAGACGTGAGTTTTCCCAGTCGGTTTTTGAAATACAAATCACTACATATATATATCTGTGTATATATAAAGGTAGATCGAATCGAAGGTGGAACTTGGAAGTGAGGAATGGAAATTTTGATGCAATAAATCCTCTATTTATTCTACAATCCACATTCACATCCACCCACAAAAGCAACTAAAAAACACAGTTTTTCTTTTTTTTTGACGACGGGATTTTTTTCTAAGACTATCAGAAGGATGGAGAAATATCTGTATATATGGAGAACATAATGTGGAGAACATAAGCTTCTGTGTCGGTCGTCGTCGAGTTGTTTCTGCATGTACTTGCTAAAAGGAGAAAGGGGAAAGGAAAAACACAAGGGGGAAACGACATATAGAAATCCCAAGAATATTTTGCTTTGCCCCATATTTTCCCTGTCTACTCCATTTCATTCCGGATGGTGAATGATGTACTTATACGATATTTACTCTACATATGTATTTATTTATATACGATAAGATATAGATATAAAGTACGGATATCTCAATGGCGTAGTTTAGAACGTTTTTCTCTGAGAAATTCCAAAAATAACTTTAGACGTATCAAAGTTCTTGACGTGAGAGTGTGCACACGATCGACGATGAAGATCACGTCAATGTATAAATATTTGAAAGAAAATATGAAAATGAAAAGAAAAAAGAAAAAATAGAAATAGAATACTTTTCATAATAAATATATGCAAATGCCAAATGCCATTTGAAATTTTCATTGGTCACAGTTACATATTTGCTCCTCCCGTATTTGTTTTTTCAGTGGAGAGAGAAAGAGAGAGAGAGAGCATAATAATAATACAGATAATATTTGTGTTTGATTTTGTGTACATTGTAACATCAGAACTGTGATTACGGCTTCTTTTGCATGATAAATTTTAGAGATTTGCATAATTGGAATTTGGAATGCCATCTAAGTGCATTTGCATTTTAACAAAGGATTTACAATGGAAATTAGCTAGTTATGCAGATGAAAGTCCAGCGTTACACATGCTTCAAAATGTAGTTGGATAAACAAAACAAAAAAAGGCGGAACAATAATATTTTGTTGAATATCAAATGTTGACTCTGTTGAATACATAAAACTTTGAACAATATCAAAAAAAATATATATATAGAAAATAGAGGCAGACTCCACCATTTGTATTTGTATGTACGATATTTCCCTGGGATTTCAGCTGGATTAATTCTACAATATACAAAATGAACTGAAATGTATGGAAGCACTAAATATGTCCGAATTCAAAATCCCACAAGAGAAAAGGCCGATCGGAAGTCCAAGTCGAATTCGAGAAAATACTGTATTCTGTTCACACAAACACGCTCATATACTTAGAAAATTGTTATTGGATTGTGTTTGTGTGTGGTGCCTGGGTTGGACTTCATTTTTTGATGCCACACACACACACACACATACTTACATTTATGGTGGCCTGTCCAACTTCCCAGTCTCCACACACATCTACAAATGAACCTCTCCTTCCAAACTGCTGACGTAGTCTATCCACGTTTAGATTCTCTCTCCATCTCACACACACACTGTCTGAAATTGTTAAAGCTATGCGATTCCCTGGCATATCTTTCCTCATATACAATATACATAGTGATGATTATAGATGTATGTATGTATGTACATCATCATCATCACCGCTTTGACGTTTTTTTTTGCAGAATTCCTTCTTCCTGACTGGACTGCAATAACTATATAAAACTCATGTTCTTTCTCTATCTCTATCTTCATTATCATTAATTAATATGTGACAGTGACTGAATTGGGAATTTAAAAAATGATTGGATATTGTACAGAGTTGACGTGCGGAAATCGAAGCTGAAATTGACATTGTCAGAGGAAATGGTTCGTATTTATGAGAATAAGATGTGGATTTGTGGAAGAGCGTTGACGAGAGAGACATTTCTATTGGCTTTGGCTGTACTAAATATTTAAGATGGGATGGAGAGAGAGAGAGAGAGAGAGAGAGAGAGAGAGAGGGAGAGACAGACAGAGAGGATGGGAATGAGAATGAGGAGGAAGAAGAGTGTTTGGCATTGTTTACGAGTTAATTCACTGCACATCATTTCATGGTTGATTGCTTCTACATATTTATAGGAGTGGGAGAAGTTCAATACAGATAGTCAATGGAAAGAAGACGCGAGGTACTGAACTACTGACGACTGAACTAATCGGAGCAGCTACATACGACATAGTGTGTAATAAAATGTTGAAGAGTGCATAGATTTTGACAGAACATGACTATGCTCTTAGCCAAACGCTTTCGACGAGGAGACTCATACTTGAAGTTGAAACAACGAGGAGACTGGCAAGAGACACAACCAGAGAAACTCGGATGATTCTCCCTCCATTTCTCTCTCTCTCTCTCCCTCAACAAACCAATATACTTGTGGTCGACGGGTAAACATGACACAAAAGCTCTTTGCTTTTTGGTTTACTTTTCCTTCTCTCCGTCTCATCCTCGGAATCCTCTCACTCTCACACTCACACATTCTCCTTCTCCAAAGTCTGTATTCATGAAGAGACAGGAGGAGGGACAGAGATGTTCCAGAGGCAAGTTGACAAGGGGTTGAGACATGTCATAATTTATGTATTATCCCTTTCATTCTGGATACAACTATTCAACAATATGCGATAGAAACTCCTTGGAGTCGGAGTGTCGGAGAAAGTTGACTTTCACGGCCTTTGTCGACGCTTTGACGCTCGTCATGTCCAATTCGAATTCCACGATTCGCCACCGTTATTTCTCAGTACATTTTGAAAATATGATAATGATAAACAAGTACCTACACCAAACCTGTTTTTATCTTATCATGCATGGCGGAATTGCACTGTGAGATAATCGCAAGGAAGTCTAATAAAATACAAATAAAACTATACATATAGAAGTTCATATAGTAGCTACGTAGAAACATATTTGAAATTGAATGAGTTTTCTTTTGTGTCGTACGACGTACAGTGTTTATTTTATATGTATCGTACATATCAAGATGAATAGCCTTGAAGTACGATAGTTGAAATGGAGAATTCTCTGTCGTGTGATATTCACTTTTTTGTAGTTTTGTATGTTGTTACGAGTCGTAACTTAGGAGGATGAAGGAGATGATGAGTACTTGAGCTCTCACACGATCTGTGTGTGGGAAGTATCTGTAACTTCTCTCAAGTCCTTTCTAAATTACACCATATTTGTGTATATACTATATTGTATATTTCGGTTCGGTTCGGTGCACTTCCTGATCGAGATTGAAAGTACTAAAGAAAAAGAACACGACGTGGAAAACTCCTGTTCTTCCGAGTCCTTAGATGATTCCAACTGCTGAATTCCCTTCTTCTTTCTTTCTGTTTTTGCACATGCACATTGTACAAAAACAAAAGTACAAACCCAACTAAAAGAGAATTGTTTTATTGCCTTCGAATAAAAAGTTTCCTCCTCACTTTGTCTCCTATTATCCTCATCCTGTATGTATAGTCGTAATGTAATGGGTGTAATGTAATGCGCAATATAGTATGCAATTTTGAAAGTCAAAATTGTACAAAGTCGCATCGTTTAAAGTTTTACCTACTTACTCAATTCCCTATACACTCTTTCTATACATTCACCATGTATTTGATATTTGTTGTATTTTCCCCCCCATTTCTCTCTTTCTACCGTTTTATATTTCCCATTTCCCTATTCCCTCAAGTTTTTCACCCCAACAACTTTGTACATAATTCCCGAGAATTCTAAAGTGTTGTTCGCTATTCGCAATTACATTCGATTCCCAATCCTTGTGGATTTCTAGAAGGAAAAATAGATATATTATTATGTAAGCATACGATTTATATTAGTACTTAGTTGTTTATAGGGAAAAATTGAGCAATAATTCACAGATGTATACATAATTTCGGTTCTAAAGACTTTTATTTCTTTGGGTTTCGGATTTCAATTTCAGAATTTCAACATTTGAAATTTCCTTTGGAGAAAAGGAAATGTAAAAACAAATTGAGGAAGGAATTGTTGAGCTAAGGGAATTTTGTTTAAAGTATGTATATTGTGAGGGATGGATGTCTCAAGACATTCTTTTGAAGCACACACAGCACAACAAGAGGAAGAGAGAGAGAGAGAGGAAAAAGAAGAAACGGAGAAGTATACATATATATCGAAGAAAATACCATCAAGTACAAAATAGTTTCACAAAAGTCAGACAACTTTAAGAAGATGGAATATCCAAAATAGCTAGTGATGGGAGAGTTTTTGCGTTTTTGGCTTTTTGGTAGTTACAGCTACTACTTTTTTTCTAGACAAGTCGGGATAGTTACCAAAGAGAAAGTCGAACGGATGAGGAGAAATAGAGAGAGAGAGAGAAAGAGAGAGAAATAGAGAGAGAGAGAGAGAGAGAGAGAGAGAGAGAGAGAGAGAGAGAGAGAGAGAGAGGAAAGTCTCTTTATTTTCTACGAATCGATAACTTATTTGCATCTCTCTCTCTCTCTTTATCTCTCTGTTTCTGTTTTTTTGTATTGGAGATTGTATTTTGTACATGTGCGTGTGTATTTCCATGCATGTTATTATCTCTGATATGTACATTTTCCCTGTCCGGATTTCTGCGTAGAGAGATTGGTCTGTCTCTGTTGTCTGTTGGTCGAGTCGTCTTCTCTCTTTGACTTCCCCTTTGGTTTGGTGTGGGGAGAGGGACAAAGAGAAAAAGAGAAAAAGAAATCAATGTGAAATAACAAGGGATGTACTTAAAATATGTAAGAAACGTATACAAGTAAAAATAAAAGGAGATTGCTATCGTAAGATGAAGAAGGGATTTTTTTCTTTGAGAACAAAACCAGGATCTTTCTATTATTATTCTCTTTGTCTTCTCATCCTTCTTCTTCTTCTTCTTCCTTTCATCCTGTAACTCACTTTTATTCTCTCTCTCGTTCTTTCTCTATGGAAAACTTGGTCCTCCACTCAGACAATTGTCGCAATAATGGACATAATTAAATTCGTTTTAACCTAACCTAACTTTTGAACTGGCTGTCTTCTCTTTCCAGCTTCATCTCCCTTATTAATTTAATGTACATGAAAGCCGTCCTTTCACAAAGACTTTCACTTGTCACAACTTCCAGCCTTCCTTTCACTATTTCTATTACGGCTCTGAAGAATGAAGAACGCGGATTTCTATTTCTATACAGTGAATATTAACTTGCGTGCAGATATTTTGCTGTTGCTTCTTCCATAGTATATGATAATTTAGTTTTGGATTGTTCGATTCAATTTTCAATTAGCAATTAGCAATTAGCAGTGAGCGCTACGAACGACCATCAGCTTTCACATATGTTCAAAATTCAAGTAAAGCCTGGAGTGTATAGTTTTGAAAATAAAGTACAAAGATTTCAAATTAAAATGTGGAAAAGCAGGATTGTTTTTTACAATATTTAATTAAATCCATATTATGGCTTTCCCAATTCCAAACTCCAAATTAACAATGAAGAACTATACAGATGATATCATGGATTCCATAAAATACGATAATTAACTGCGGCTACTGAATGACGTTATGATGAAATTCAACTCTTTTTCTTTTTTTGAGTACAGTCCATAATGTTCTCGTAAATGTTTTCTGCTTATTATTAGGAAAAGAGGAAGGAAAGAAGAGAATTGGGAATAGTCGACATCATGTCATCATGATAAATTAATCCTCTGAGGAGGAATTGACAGTGGTGGGGGAAAATAAATAAATTATATTTGCTTGAAAATGTAATGCCGTACATAAGTATGGCTGATGAGTTCAAAAGCTGTCATTTCATTGGAATTGGGATTGGAAATGATGGTGGTTGCTATATAGGATCTCACTATTTCCCTCAGAGACCAAATCAAAACTCCTTCCTTTGATTAAAAAAAACATGTAGACTCTGTGATGATGAGATGATGATGATGGCTGAGAGTGACGAGGATAAAACTGTGACTGATATTGAAAATTTGAGAAAAGTTACGCCAAAGCCATGGGATGGAGAGATGGAAAATAGAAATAGAAATGGAAATTGAAAGTGATGAGAAGAGAAAAGAAGAGATGATGAAAGGTACGTTGGAAAGAAGCCGCTGGCTCAAATTCTGTATTGATTTTATATGGGAGCTAAACTAAAGCCTCTCTTTTTCTCTCTCTCTTTTTTTTCACTCTTTCGCTCTCTCTCTCTCTCTCTCTCTCTCTTCATTTTACCACAACATATTAAATGTAAATACTGGAATATCTGGAGAGACAGCACTGTAGAGAAACAAGCCAGAGATACACATTTGAACACATGAAAATGAAATGTTTCCTCATTTTCAGTTCAGTCTCCTTACTCCTTTCAATCCCTCCGTTTCCCTCCAACCAATCACATCCACATGACACATGACATTTTTTTGAACATTAAACGCAGTGTTGCATGTACAATTTAAAATAAACAATGGTACAGGAGTACCTTAACAGGGAGCGAGCAGAAGGAGCAAAATTTGTCAGTCTGTCCGGAAACGAAAACGAATTCAAAAAGCAACATTTTATGTTCTTTACAACACGATATGTTAGCATAACATATCCACATTTCCTACTTATAGCCCTGTCC